>PVKM010013610.1:0-30057 GCA_004027735.1 Carollia perspicillata
CTCACTGGCTTATAAAAAGATATATTTTTAGTGTATTTTATTTGTTATGCTATTACAGCTGCCCTTATTTATCCCCTTTACCCCCCTATCCCCATGGTCCCCTTCCACCAGCATTCCTCATGTCCATGGGTTGTATATATAAATTATTTGGCTTCTCCATTTTCTGTACTATTCTTAACCTCCCCTTGTCTATTTTGTACCTACAATTTATGCTTCTTATTCCCTGAACCTTTTGCTCCATTCTGGCCCTCCCCTTCCCCACTGATAACCCTCCATGTGATCTCCATATCTGTGAATCTGTTCCTACTCTAGTTGTTTGCTTGGTTAGTTTTTTTTATTAGGTTCAGTTGTTGATAGTTGTCAGTTTGTTGTCATTTTCCTGCTCACATTGTTGATCTATTTCTTAGATAAGTCCCTTTAACATTTCATATAATAAGGGCTAGGTGATGATGAGCTCCTTTAACTTGACTTTATCTGCCTTTGCATTCTAAGTGATAGCATTGCTGGATAGAGTAATATTGGATATAGATAGATCCTTGCCTTTCATGATTTTGAACATTTCTTTCCAGCCCCTTCTTTCCTGCAAGGTTTGTTTTGAGACATCAGCTGATAGTCCTATCTGAACTCCTTTGTAGGTAATTGTGTCCTTTTCTCTTGATGATTTTAAGATTCTCTTCTTATCTTTCATCTTGGGTAATGTAATTATGATGTGCCTTGGTGTGTTTCTCCTTGGATCCAACTTCTTTGGGATGCTTTGAGCTTCCTGGCTTTCCATGTTTAGCTCCTTCACCAGATTAGTTAAGTTTTCCTTCATTGTTTTTTCAAATAAGTTTTCAACTTCTTGCTCTTCCTCTTCTCCTTCTGGCACCCCTATGATTCAGATATTTGAACATTTAAAATTGTCCAGGTGGTTCCTAAGCTTCTCCTCATTTTTCTTTTTTTTAAATTCTTGTTTCTTCATTTTGTTCCAGTTGAATGTGTATTTCTTCCTTTTGTTCCAAATTGTTTATCTGAGTCCTAGTTTCATTCAATTCCCTGTTGTTTCCCTGTATATTTTTCTTTATTTCACTTTGTATAGCCTTCACTTCTTCCCATATTTTGCAACTGTACTCAACCATTTCTGTAAGCATCCTGATTAACAGTATTTTGAACTTTGCATCTGATATGTCGGCTATCTCCTTTTTGCTTAGTTATTTTTCTGGAGTTTTGATCTGTTCTTTCATTTGGGCCATGTTTCTTTGTCTTGGCATACCCATTACATTGTAAGGGGCAGACAGAGTCTTGGGTAGTCACCAGGGCGAGTCAATTCTCTCTGTTGCATTGTGGCACTGTGTGTGGGAGAGGGGTCAGAGAGGGAACAATGCCACTTGCTTTGTTCTCATCCCACTTTCAGTCACTTCCCTCACTTCCCACAAGTGGATTGTGCCCTTACAGGTGCTCATGCCCAGGTTGGAGGATTTGTGTATGTTCTAGGATCTTATTGGCCCCTATAATGGACTCTTCTGTGAGACTGGGAATGTCTCCCACTGCTGCAACCCCCACAGGTTTTTCGCACCCAGAGGTTTTGATGCTTTAGTTTCCCATGCTGGAACCCTGGGTTGAACAGTTTCTCTCACTCCCCAGTTGCTCCCACTAGCTTGTCTGCATGTGAATGTGGGATATCCAGGTCCACCAGCTACTGCCTCCTGACCCTCGTCTGTCAACTACCACATTAACACATATCCTCACCAACCAGGCTTTCCATCTCTACCCCTCCTACCAGTCTGTATGAATGTTTCTTCTTTAACTCCTTGGTTGTCAGACTTCCATACATTTCAATTTCCTGGCAGTTCTGGTATATTTTTTCAAGATTTATTTAATTTCAGAAAGAGGGGAAATGAAGGAGAAAGATAGAGAGAGAAACATCAATGTGTGGTTGCCCCTGATGCACCCCTTACTGGGGACCTGGCCTGCAACCCAAGCCTGTTACCTGACTAGGAATTAAACCAGCCATCCTTGGCTTCACAAGTCAGCACTCAAACCACTGAGCAACACAACCCAGAACTTTTTTGTTTTGTTTTGTTTTTAAATTGTTTGTTATCCTTCTTTTGGTTGTGTGAGGAAGTGGAGCTTATCTACCTACACCTCCATCTTGGCTACAAGCCCTGTTGTTACATTTCATGATGTTCTGAAATTCTCTTAAACTATCTTCACAATTTTCAAATATTTTTTCTTTTTTCTTTTTTTTTTTTTTTTTGCTCTACCTGGGTATTTCTTTCTACCTTGTCTATTTTAGATACTGTATTCTTCATTTCTTCCTGGTTCTTGTTTATACTTTCCATTTCATTCTTCATGCTGTTTTAGTCCTCACTCAGTTCCTTGTAGATGTCACTGCATCTCCTGAGCACTCTTATAACCTTTTTTTTTTTTTAATTCTATGTCTGATAGATTGATTGCCTGAATTTCATTTAGTTCTTTTTCTGGGAATACTTCCATTCCTTTTGATTGGGAGTTCTTTCTTTGTCTACCTATTTTAGGTGCCTCTTTTTGTTTGGTTCTACATCTCAGGATGCTATGATTTGTCTGCCTGTCTTCATGGGGTGGACTTCTGTGGTAGGAATTCTTTGGACTCAGTGACACAGTGTATTTGATCTCCTTGTCTTGATGTTCTAGCATTGCCTTTTCTTGTGTTTGTGCAGGTTCTTTTGTTCTACAAGGGAAAGCAAGGGAAGAATAACTTTCTATCTCTGTAGCTACAAATTCAATTAAGCATATTGAAGTATTAAAAGTTTCCATAAATTAAAATCCCTAATCACTTTGCTTAATTCTTTATATGCAATTTTATCTCAGGAGGAGAGAACCTATTAAAACTTTGAACATACTATAAACACCCATAGATATTTTTCCCACCCACCACCTCCCACATTCAATCCTCCTCTGCCATTGTCTTTGTCCATGGCCCTTTATACATGTTCCTTGACTTGACTATTCCCTTTCTTTCTTCTGGACCCCTCTTCCCCTCTGGTCACTGTCAGTTTGTTATTTTTATTTCCAAGTCTCTCGTTCTATTTTCCTCATTTGTTTCTTTTGTTGATTAGGTTCTGCTTGTAGGTGAGATTGTATGATATTTGTCTTTCACCACCTGGCTTATTTCACTTAGCATAATACTCTACAGTTCCATGCATGCTGTTGCAAAGGGTAGGAGTTCCTTCTTTCCTTTCTGCTCTGTAGTATTCCATTGTGTTAATGCACCAGTTTTTGATCCACTCATTTACTAATGGGAAGTTAGGTTGTTTCCAGCATTTGGCTATTCTAAATGGCACTGTTACAAACATTGCATGCTTAGGTTCTTTGAATTGATGTTTGTTGGGAATGCATACTAGTGCATCCACTGTGGAAAACGGTATGGGCTTTCCTCAAAAAACTAAAAAGGGAACTGCCTTTTGACCCAGCAATTCCACTGCTGGGATTATATCCTAAGAATCCTGAAACATCAACACTCATTGATATTTAATACCTTCTGCCTAAACCAATAACAAGACATTAGAAATGTTTATAGAGCCCTTGATGGTGTGTCTCAGTGGATTGAGTGCTGTTCTGCAAAGCAAAGGGTCACCAGTTTGATTCTCAGTCAGGGCACATGCCTGGGTTGTGGGCCAGGTCCCTAGTGGCGTAGCACTAGAGGCAACCACACATTGATGTTTCTCTCCTTCACTTTCTCTCTGTCTTCTCCTCTCTTTAAAAATTAAAAAGAAAAAGAAAATCTTATAGACAGAAATTACTAAATATTCTAAATTCCTGTAGGGTAATATGTATCTTTTTATTATGAGAAATATCTAAATTAATTTAGAAAATTGTCATTGCAAAACATTACTACTAAAAAAAAATTCTGTTAATTTTTCCCTTCCTCTATCCCTCACTATTTTGGGAAGAAATCCAAGTTAAGACTGAATAGCCAAATAAAGAGAATGAGACTTCTATTTCTTCCCAAGTATTTCAGTTAATTCATATTTATTTAAGTATCAGTTTACACATTTATTTGGTTTTAAACTTTAAATCTATGTTAGCAATCCTGTGTAAATTAATATTAAAAATTTAATGTTCATTGCTAAATAATAACACTAAAATAAGCGCCATATAAATAAAAAAGCATCTAGTATTATAAAATAAGAAAATAAATGAATCACTTAGGATCATCTAATGTCTTAAGCAAATACTTCAGTAGAAAGCATTATTTACATGTATGTAAAGTATATAGTAACCTATGTACTCATGGCAAGTTAAACACAATTTGGGTCCAACTAAAAGTCATAAATATTTTGATACTTTTCTCAGTTAATGGATGCTTTCAAATCTATAGCAAATATAACTCCAAATCATGATTATTCTAGCCTAGGCACAATTTCTACCTTTGGGTATAGAGATTTCTAAGACAGAAGAAGTACCAGCACCATTCAGAAGAGAGACAATCACATGCAGAAAAATAAAGGCAAAGTATCTCATGAATAAAACAGCCATATTTATTTGAAGAAATATATCTGCATGTAACAAAATACAGGATGCCCAGTGAAATTTGAATTTCAGGGGGAAAAATGAAAAAAATATAGTATAAGTATATGTTATGCAATGTTTGGGATAGATACTGAAAAAATATTTGTTGTTTTTTTCTGAAATTGATACTTAGCTGGTACTACTGTGTTTCTATTTGACAGATCTAACAACCCTACACCTAGCACAAGGGTATAAATAGCTGAATCACTGCACTTTCATTTCAACTTGCTAAAGAATTTGTCCATAATAAAAAGTAGTGCTTGTATCCTTCCCAATTACAATAGCAGCTATCAATGAGAACTTATTTATGGGAGAAGTATATGAAAGATATTTACTCAGCAAAAATTTTTCCCAAATATTGCAGTTTCTCTTTCCCCCCTTCTTTTCAGAAAATGGATGATCTATGGAAGAAAAATAGTCACACTCCCCTGTTGAATTTATGGTATATTTTGAATAAAATATTCTAGATTCTAAAAATGCAGACCAATTACAAAAATGGTGTCCTTGTGTGACCACATGAATTAAAAACATTAGTACACAAGATATGTTTTCCTTTCCTTCTTTCCTATGGTGACTAAGCTGATTTAAAAAACAAAAAAAAATCCAACTTAAAGAGTTTAATATGAGCTAAGGCGCTTCAAATCCTGTCATGTATTTCTATAGATCTACACTGTAAGACACTTTTTAAACAGCTATTTTAAATATTGCCAAACTTCCTCAATATTAATTTTAAAAGGCTTGTAGTTATTTCATGCTCTTTCAGTATTAACTCAGCAGCAGATCTTTTATTTTCAAATACCTTCAAAGTTAATTTAAATTTTTCTCTTAAAACACTGAAAGCTTGGCAAGAGCGTAAAGTGATGAAAACAGATATTTTAGTTTAGATGTGATAATCACCCTAAAAGGTGTTGGGTCTTCTCAATTAAAAAGAAACTTTGGGGCCTGGCTGGTGTAGCTCAGTGGATTGAGTGTGGGCCTGCAAGCTAGAGAATTGCAGTTCAATTCCCAGTCAGGGCACATGCCTGGATTGTAGGCCAGTTCCCAGCAGGAGACACATGAGGGGCAACCATACATTGATATTTCTCTCCCTCTTTCCTTCCCTTCCCCCTCTAAACATAAAAAATTAAATTTAAAAAAAAGAAACTTTGGACTTCCAGCCAAGATGGAGGTATAGGTGGAAATACTGTGCCTCCTTGCACAATCAAGATTAAGGACAACAAATATTTTGAAACAATAACACAACCAGGACACAGAAAATTGAACTACGGAAGTCTGACAACCATTCAACCAGACCAGTAAGAGGGGTGGAGTCAGCAGTCGCAGAGAGGGAACACAGAAGGAAAAGGCAGCAGCTGCCAAACCCGGGAGTGCTGGGGAGTGTAGGTGGCACAGAACTTGCAGATCCTAGACACAGGGAGGAGACAAGCAGAGCACGTAGGGCATGCAGGGCGAATGGCCAAACATGGACACATTTCGGCGTGCAGATAAATTAGGCAAGAGCGGGCAGTGAGGTGGGCCACACAGACCAGGGCCCCAGCAATGGGAAATAAAGCCTAAAAACACTGATTGAAAAGGTGCCAGGAGAGACTCCCAGCCTCACAGGAGAGGTTGCTGAGGAGACCTGCAGGGTCCTGGAGCATACATAGGCCCGCCCACCTAGGAACCAGCACCAGAGGGGCCCAGTTTGCTTGTGGGAGACAGCAGGGAAGACATAAATCCTACAGAGCATTGAACAGGCACCATTGCTCCCTTTCTGAACCCGTCCCCACAAACACCTTCACAACCCAGCAACTAGGTTGCCCTGCCCTGGTAAACAGCTAAGGCTCCAGCACCCATATGTAACAGGTGCCACCTGACTAAAAATGACTCAAACAGAAGAACTCTTCAAAGCCCCAGAGCCAATACTTTTAAGTGACCAAGAGATAGCCAACCTATCAGATGCACAGTTCAAAGCACTGGTGATCAGGATGCTCAAAGGAATGGTTGATTTTGGTCGCAAATTAGATGAAAACATGAAGGCTACACTAAGTGAAATGAAAGAAAATGCACAGGAAACTAATAGTGATGGAAAGGAAACTGGGACTCAAATCAATGGAGTGGACCAGAAGGAAGAAAGAAACATTCAACCAGAAAAGAATGAAGAAACGAGAATTCAAAAAAATGAGGAGAGGCTTAGGAACCTCCAGGACATCTTTAAATGTTCCAACATCCAAATTATAGGGGTACCAGAAGGGGAAGAGGAAGACCAACAAGTGGAAAAGTTATTTGAACAACTAATAAAGGAGATCTTCCCCAATCTGGCAAAGGAAATAGACTTCCAGGAAGTCCAAGAAGCTCAGAGAGTCCCAAAGAAGGTGGACTCAAGAGGAATACACCAAGGCACATCATAATTACATTACCCAAGATTAAAATGAAGGAGAGAATTCTAGAAGCAGCAAGAGATAAGGGGACAGTCACCTACAAAGGAGTTCCCATTAGACTGTCAGCTGATTTCTCAAAAGAGACCTTACAGGCAAGAAGGAGCTGGAAAGAAGTATTCCAAGTCATGAAAGGCAAGGACCTACATCCAAGACTGCTCTATCCAGCAAAGCTATCATTTAGAATGGAAGGCCAGATAAAGCGCTTCTCAGATAAGGTCAAGTTCAAGGAGGTCCTCATCACCAAGCCCTTATTATATGAAATGTTAAAAGGACTTATCTAAGAAAAAGAAGATAAAAAATATGAACAGTGAAAGGACAGCAAACTCACAGTTATTAACATCCACACCTAAAACAAAAACAGATTAAGCAGACACCTAAAACAGGAGTGGAGCCACAGAAATGGAGGTCACATGGAAGGTTAGCAACAGGGGAGTGGGAGGAGAGGGTGGGGGGAGAAGGTACAGAAAATAAGTAGCATAGACAGTGGAGAGAAAATAGACAGGGAGAGGGCAAGAGTAGTGTGGGAAATGTAGAAGCCAAAAAACTTATGACACATGACATGAACTAAAGTTGGGGAGTGTGGGTGGGAGGGGGTGTGCAGGGTGGAGGGGAATGAAAGGGGGAAATGGGACAACTGTAATGGCATAATCAATAAAATATATTTTAAAAAATAGAAAAAAGAAAGAAACTTTGCTGTTTGGAAGACTACACTGCTCACTGAGTCTCTTTTTCAAATAAAATACAGCACCTTTCAAAGTGTCATAAATAGAATACTCTGAAGGGCAGGTGTGAGGTTATAGATACTGAAGGGCAGGTGTGAGGTTATAAAGTCAGGTTGCCACAAGGTGAAAGTGGGAATTGGAACCACCAGGTGTCTAGGCGGGTAGGTTTTAGAAAAATCTGAACGTAAAAAAGCTGTTTGGTCAAGGAAGAAAAGTTAAGGTGCTTGTCTTTAGGAAGACAAGTTTAGACAAGTCCTGGCAGGTCTGCTTAATGATGACAGGGAATCTTCTTTTCCCCCATCTGTATCTATCCTCCAATCCTCTCATTCTTCTGTTTTTATTTTTCTGCCTACCCTCATTTTGCTCTCTACTTGATACATTCACTTATCTTTTTCTACAGCTTGGCCATAACTTTGAGTCAAAATAACGTCAGGACTTTCTTGCAGCAATTTTGCTTTGCTCTCCCTAGAATTTATCTTTTATCAGGCCTTAGAGAGAAGCAAAAGAGACAGAACTAGATATTTACACATAATGCCTCACTGCATTTAAAACAGAATCCTGTCAAATATCCTTTTTATTTCAATCTTGATTGAAATTTGGTGCAAATATGCCAAGTTCTCCTGAGGTTCATTTACCAGATTATTAAAATTTAGTTTTCCACTCTTAATTTGGCGAAGGTTGGAGGTTCAAATTGGAATTCTTTGAATGAAGCCATTTTATGCATTATCATACATTTTGCATAATATAAGTTTTGAGCACAGTATACTGTGTTTCCCTCTTTACAAAGTCAAACTCCCAGACCACACTCTGAGAACTAGTTCTTTGTGTGATTTTGATTCATTGCATTTTCCAAGGCATACTGCATTCATCAGATAGAATGAAGTTAAAATATGCATTAACTGTGTACATTGTAAAAATGTACTTACAGTAAATATTGAAAAGATTGATGAATATTTAAGCATACACAGGCAAATTGATTATTATATGCACTAAAATTGTGAAAATCAGTTTTTCACTACTGAGAATTGATGATTTTTCACTGTAAATGTTAATGTTCTGCTTCTTGGCTAAACAATAGGAGATAATTGTAGTTGGAGATTCGCCTAGTCCCTTGGTTAATAGCTACTCTTTTCTATGTTTTATCTCTGAGGGGTGACCCCCAAAATACAGGAATTATTTTCTGGAGGGTGGGTCGCTTTTAGTACAGGCTTCTCCTGCTAAGTGAGTGTTCTAGGATCTCATCTGTATCAGTGTACCAGCTGGCATTGTTCTGAGAGGCTGCATTCAGCTTCAGCAATTTTTTTCTGAAGATTCTTTCAACTTGTTTGCCCATTTCATGATGGGTGATTTACATACAAGTGCTCCTGCCCACACCTCACTGAGTGTTCAGCAGTTTTTTATCAAAAATGGCATGATACAAAAAAAAAAAAATAAAAAAAAATAAAAAGGAAAAGAAAATGACATGGGAACTGAAAAAAAAATGGCATGATACACATGCCCCATTCTCCCTATTTACCCAGTCTTCCCTTTAGTGAATTTTTTTTGTTTCTCTGGATGAAAAATGGGAAAGATTTTGCTGATATGAAAGAGAAAAAAATAAAAAATTGCAGGAGTACTAAAAGGAATCAAAAGAAATGAGTCCAAAACTGTTTTGAGCTGTGGAAAACCTATTGCATTAAATGGAGAGTACTTTGAAGGTGACTGAAGTTTAAACATGTAAGAATAAGTACACAATTTTTATGAATAAATTCTGGGATTTTGGAGTCCCGGCTTTGTATTTTGACAACCTTTATGTTCTTCTGTCCTTAGATATATATTTTTTATGTTTATAATCTCATTTGATTTATACACATAAATTAAACCTTTTCATTTTTTTTCCAGGAAGAAGAGTGAACAAAATCCAACTTTCTATTTGTGCACATGTTGACACATACTATAAATTTTAAGACAATAAAAAGGAGTTTTTCACCCTAAATACTACTTACCTACCTTTGCAAAGTCTAAATTTTTCTCTTTATTTTCTCCTTTATATACTAACACATTGAATTAATTGCTTGAAATAAACATGCTTCCAGGAACTTGAAATAATTACCCATTATCAGGTATTACACCTCAACTCCAAGTATATCCTATTTTAGTAACAGTAATCTTTTAAGAGAATAAGGTAAAGGAAGGAAAATGATTGCCATCAGAGGGAAAAGCTTCAGAAAGGTATTGAAAGAGGGATTTATGAAAATTCCTCTCTCCACCAGACCAATCCCATTACTCCAGAAATAAGGTGGATATTCTTCCTATCATTACAATCTTTAAAACATTGAATAAGTGGTTCTCTCCTTTTTCATGCATATATATCGATACCAACATTTTTCATTTCCCATTAAGCTGCAGAGACATACATTTCCTACTATAAGTTAGCAAATTTAAAATGAAGTATATAAAAATATTAAAAAACACAAAAATCAACTCATGATAATCAAAGGCATCTAACAAATGTCTTAAAAATGAAGACAGTGCAAGGTAAGAAAATCATACTAAGAGGAAAATATAGCAAGTGTGGTGTATAAAGCTATTCTCCTATTAACTAACTTTGAAGTTTCTGATGAAAACATTTACCCTAAGCAAAGAATGGAAAAAATATTTGTGAATATTTCTATTGTGAATGATACCTGCCACTGTAAGATTGGCTTTGAAATGATGCAAAGAAGAATGTAGCTTGGTCAGCATAAAGAAGACAGTAACAGAAAACAAGTGATGACTGGTTCATAGAGAACAAAGATTATATTTAACTTATTCAAGAAGGAACAAGAACTAAAAGGGAAAGATTGAGGCATGAACTGCAGATATCACTATGTAAAAGTATTGTTGAAATAGAGAAAAACATAATATGATTAATTTAGTTTTAAAAGCTATATATAAAAAGGAACTTGGCAGCATTAAATAAAATTGTATTAAAATGTTCTTTTAAAAAAGGCATTTTATTGATTATGCTGCTACAGGTCTCCTGATTTGTCCCCCCTTTCTCCCTTCCACCCAGCACCACCACTCTCTCAGGCAATCCTTCCATCATTGTTCATGTCCATGTGTCTCGTATAAGTTCTTTGGCTACTCCATATCCTATACTGTACTTTACACATCATGTCTATTCTGCAACTACCTATTTGAACTTCTTAATCCCCTCACCTCTTTACCCATTCTCCCCACCCACTTCCCATCTGGCAACCATCAAAATGTTCTCCATATCAATGATTATATCTCTGTTCTTGTTTGCTTAGTCTGTTTTTTTTGATTCAATTGTTGCTAGATATGTATTCATTGGCATTTTATTGTTCATAGTTTTGATCTTTTTCTTAAATAAATCTCTTTAACATTTCATATAATAATGGTTTGGTGATGATGAACTCCCTGAATTTTTCTTGTCTGAGAAGCTTTCTATCTGCACTTTAGTTTCAAATGATAGCTTTGCTAGGTAGAGCAATCTTGGCTGCAGGTCCCTGCTTTTCCTGACTTTGAATCTTTCTTGCCGATCCCATCTAGCCTTCAAAGTTTCTATGAGAAATCAGCTGACATTCTTATGGGAACTTCTCTACAAGTAACTAACTTACTTCCTCTTGCTGCTTTTAAGATTCTCTCTTTAGCTTCAACCTTTGGCATTTTAACTATGATGTGTCTTTGAATGGGCCTCTTTTTATCCATCTTGTTTGGGACTCTCTGTGCTTCCTGGACTTGCTTGTCTATTTCCTTCACCAAATTAGGGACGTTTTCTTTCACTATGTTTTCAAATAGATTTCTAATTTCTTGCTCTTTCTGTTTTCCTTCTGGCAGCCCTATGATGTGAATATTGGACTGCTTGAAGTTGTCCCAGAGGCTCCCTATAGTAACTTCATTTTTCTGGATTCTTTTTTCTTTTGTTCTGATTGTTTGTTTTTTGTTCCTTAATTTCCAAATCAATGATTTAATTCTTCATTTCATCCACTCTAGTGTTGTTTCCCTGTAAATTCTTCTTTATTTTAATTAGTGTATCCTTCATTTCAGACTGGCATTTTATGCTCTTGAGGTCCACACTAAGTTCCTTGAGCATCCTTATAACCAGTGCTTTGGACTCTGCATTTGATAGATTGTTTATCTCTATTTCATTTAGCTCTTTTTCTGGAGTTTTAATTTGTTCTTTCATTTGGGTCATGTTTCTTTGTCTCCTCATTTTGGCAACCTCCCTGTGTCTGTTTCTATGTATTAGGTAGAGCTGCTTTGACTCCATTTCTTTCTAGTGTGGCCTAATGTTGTAGGTGCCCTCTAGGGTTCAGCAGCACAGCCTCCCCTATCACCCAAGCTGAGTACTTGAGGTATACCTTTTGTGTGGGCTGAGTACACCCTCCTCCTCTAAATGAGCCTTGGTTGCTATTGGCAGGTCAATGGGAGGGATTTACCCAGGCCAGTCAGCTATAAGGATTGGCTGTGACCACTGACCACCAACCTCTGCCCTACATGGAGTATCAGCTATGCAGGGGCAGGGTGGTGGTGCCCCAACATGGTCTGTATCTGTCCACTGTGTGTGTGCTGTCCCTGGGGTTTCCCAGGTGGTGCAGGCCAAGGTGTTTTGGCCATACCTGTGTTTTGTCTGGGGCACCCTGCCTGAACTAAAAACAATCTGAAATGACTTCTACTTGTTCTGGTTTGGAGATTCCCAGGTGAAGCCAAACTGTAAATCTAGACTTTCTGCTGCTAGTGCCAATCCTGGGGCTTACTGAGGCCACCTGTTCCTTGTTTGAGAGGATTTAGGAAGTTACGATGCATGAGCCAGGACCAGTCATTATTATGGAAAAGCAGCATGGGTGGGCCTGTAAGTTGGATGGAGTGGAGTCTCTGCAGATCTCCAAGGTGAGTCAAAGAGTGTTAGCCAAGTTGATGGAGTCTCAGATATGCAAGCTCTGTGGGGGGAGGGTGGGGGGAGGGTTTCAGAAAGGGGCAATGGCCTCCGCTCACCTTGATGCCAGACACTTCAGTTTCTCCCTGTATACCACTGTTGCCTTTTAAGCTGCTATGCTGGTGCTACAACTCAGAGACAGTGAATCTGAGTAGGTGAGTCCATGTGTGTGTTCTTCAAGAGGAACTGTTTGGGGCTTTTGGGGCTCTTGTAGTTTCTTCCACTGACTCAGTCCTCACTGGTCTTTGCAGCCAGAAGTTTTGGGGAACCCTGGGTTGGAGGGCCTAATTGGGGCAAGGACACCTCACTCCTGAGATATCCCCCCCTGAATTTTTATCCACCACACAGGGGACCATCCAATTTCACATCTGTCCCCCCACTACCAGTCTGGATGGATGTGGCTTCTTTAAATCTGTAGTTGTCAGACTCCCATTCAACTTGATTTCTGATGGTTCTGATTGATGGGTGTTCTATATTTTAGTCATAATTTTGATGTGGTTGTGCAAAGAGGCGAGCCACATTTGCCTAAGCTGCCATCTTTACTAGAGGTCTAAAATGTTTGTTTCTTAATTGTCATCTAATTCTGCATGAGCATGCTTTTTTATAAAAAATAAAAAAGTCTTTTGCACTTTGAATACACCTTTAATACCCTGGTACATAGTGAGAAAAATGATTGAAATGATGAACCTATTTTTATATTTAAGAAGAATTATGTTAATCAGTAAACATAGGATTTAATAACTACTTATGTTTAACAGGAGTAATTTATATTAGGTAGGTTTCCGAAATTAGTGTACAGGATAACACTGGAAGACAAAGAGAAAAAGGTCCATTTCATGTTTGACAGAAATAATGCTGATAATAGTGACAAATGGCTCAGCAAAAAGTAAAAGCATTCTGATAAGAAGAGGAAAAATAGGGCACAGAAATTACATCACTGTATCCCCCACCCTAAAACTCTCACTGGCTATCCAAGCAAGGCTATTCATGATTTGGCCCATAATTACCTCTCTGAATCTTAAGTCTTGCTGGTATTCCGATTCCCAAAGCTCTTGCCATAGTGAACATCAGTTCAAGTTGCACAAGTTGCTGTCTCTTTTTGCCTTTCTCCATCCCCCAACTCAAAAAAATAGTTAAAACATACATTTATGCTTTATATCTCAATAAACTACAGGCTATATTTGATTTATTTCACATCAAACCATTAGGATATACAGATGATAGATGGTAGATAACATGTATTAATTATGTAGAATATGCATATTATGTTAATCGTCTGCCATAAATAAATAAGAAATATTCCATCTTCTCAAATAGAAAACTCATTTTTGAAGAAACAACTCCTTACTCTTACTATCTGATAGGTTGATGGCATAGTATAGCTAGGAAGAAGACACACTTAAAAGAAATACTTTTAACATATACTTAAAATAACAATCTCATTCTCCTGTTAATGAAATTTGTCATCAAATGTTCTTATCATTCCATAAAAAATATTGTAGCAATTTTGAGGTTTTGAGGGTAGGAGAATAAGTATGGTCCCATATTAAAGCTCTTCTACAAATAAATGATGTAAATGATTCCAGTGCTTTGGGGGTTGCCATCTTTGATTAAGCAGCAGAAGAATATATGCAATGCGATGTTTTTCTTGGATGAACACTTTTATGTGCTAAAAATAATTCTGAGGTCTCACCACTGGCTGGGGCATGCCTTATAATTACATACTTAATGTAAACAGACCATTTCAATCTCTTTACATGGAACTGGCTCTGTGAGTTCGCAACAAATTTCAATTAGTAGCTAATAGTTTAATAAGAATAAGACCATTTCTTGAAGGAAAATAAGTACCAGACACTGTGCTAAAAGGCTTCTCAATTAAGGAAAATATGATATAGGTAGATAGGTAGACAGATACATACATACATGCATACAAAGATGATATATTAGATGATACATGATAGATAGATAGATAGATGATAGATAGATAGATAGATAGATAGATAAGAGATGAGAGATAGATGATAGATGATGCCTTGTCCATTTTATTCAACTTTCCTGCACAGTATATGTCATACAGTGGTACTCAATCAAGATTTGCTAAATGAATTAATGAAGGGTGATCGATTGTCATTTTATAGAAATGAGGAACTTACAGATTTTAAAAAATTGCCCCAAGATCATTCACCTAGTAAGTGGCAGAATAGAGTCATTTTTGGCACTTAAAATGTTCTGGATTTTTGTCAAAACATTTCACTATACACTGTCTCCCTATTATGTAGTCATTAGATAACAATAAATGGTATATTGTCTTTTATTTATTATCTTAATTATACAAAACATCTCTCATTTAAAGTATTTTGTGTATCTGAAAATTACCAGATTTGTTTCAAATATCATTTTTGTCACATCATTATAATTATTCCTTAGATATTTTAACCAAATACCAGTATGATATATCATAAATTACCATTAAGAAAAAAAAAGAAGACAGGTCAAATGAGACATTATAATCTGCCATACATCTCTAAAAATCACTGTTATTGACATGAAAATAAGTGTATGAGATTATGACTGGAGTAAATGTCCTGTGTAAACAGAAACATGCCTGCTTGCCACCTAATACTTGCTACACAGCAGAAAAAATCAAATTCACAATCAATTCAAATATATCATTCACTAAATCATACAATTAATTATTTCACTTAAAATATTTTAATGACATGTAAATAAAAGTTAAACACTTCACTAACTACCATTAATTTCAACAACAAAATCAGATTCAACAAGCATCTAATGAGCAATTTTTATGTGTGTGTCAGGCACTGGTCCTACTTGACACTTTGCATCCCTCAGCATTTTCATGTTCATAGCAATTCTAAAGGACTAAGTACTACTATGGTTATTTTTACAGAGTAGGAGATTCAGACTCAAAGGCATTAAGCGATTTGTTCAAGGTCAAACAACTAAAGAGTGAAATCAAATTAGAATTTATTAGAATCGTTTGGACATGCAAAAAAACTGTAATAGCCACTACTCACTTCCAAAAGTGTGTTCATGTTCAAAGGCCAGATAAAGAAAAATAATTACAAAACTGGCTCTGATATTTTCATATAATTTGTTGAATTTTCAGATTCAATTATTTGTACTACTTCAATTTTGTTCTAATCAAGAAATTAAGAGTTAATTATTCTTTAATTTACTTGAGCTTCTTACCAATTGCGGCAGTATTTTTCTTTCCTGTTTTGTTTTGTTTACTACTATTAGAGTGACCAGACTAATTCAGAAATAGCTTATTTTTTATACTATAGTTCTAACTACACAAGTAGCATCATTACCATATACTTTCAAAGTATAACAGAAACTATACTGAATTATCACATACAAATTGAAGTTGACCTATCATTTTACTCATAGTAAAAGACAAGATCAGATTTTGAGCACAGATTACTCAAAAGTTCTATTGATGACAGGATTCTGGAATCCCAGTGAAATCTACTCAGTTTTTAGTCTCAAATTCATTCTGGAAAGTAGGAAATATTTTAGCCGGGTGGGTCTTAATGGCATTTTTCCATCAAAATATTTACAAACATTTTGTTTACTTAAAATATACTTTAAAAATTATGCTGGAATGAAAGTGATTACATTGAATTTAGAAATATAGTCTCAGTTTTCAGTTATCTATATATAATGTATCCAATTATTTGGATGTTAAGAAACCTGTAGGTAAATGCAGCTCTGATACCTCACATATGTACAACCTTGACCAGGTTGATAAGTGTCAGTTTTCTTATCTGAAATATATGTATATAAAATTTTTCAAAGTTTACATTGCAGGACAGTTTCAAGAATTAGAGTTCAGGTTAGGATTGAGTTTATAGTTAGGGTTATGGTTAGAATTAGGGTTACAGTTAGCTTCACAATTATGGTTTGGATTTAAATAAGGGTTAGGTTTAGGGTTGGGGTTAGGTTTTGAGTTAGAAGCTTAGCACATTGCTTCACCCACAGTAATAAGAAATCTTTAAATTGTAGCTACTCATTAGTGTAGACACAAGCTGTCTATAAAAATCATCTAATTACTGTGTGTGTGTGTGTGTGTGTGTGTGTGTGTGTGTGTGTGTGAGAGAGAGAGAGAGAGAGAGAGAGAGAGAGAGAGAGAGTTGTTAAATTCCTTACATAGGTGTTCTTCTATTTCAGAAGACTTTCATAATATAATCACTGAGCTAGATAATTTTTATTGTATAAAAAACAGCTTGAAGATCCCAGTGGAATAACAAAAAGCATTTATTATTTCATGCATCTAAGACTGAACTAGGAAGTTCTGTTTATCTTGTCTGAGTTTGCTTATCTGCCTATGAGTTAGCTGGCTGGTCTGTTATTTCAGCTGGGGTAGATAGGGCAGCTCAATTCTGCTCTACATGTCTCTTTTCTTCCAATATAGGGGTTATCAGACCAAATTCAGCCCACCAATTTGTGTAACTAAAGTTTTGTTGGAACAGACCTGTCCATTTCTTTACACACTGTATATGGCTACTTTTATACTACAACAGCAGTGTGAAGTAGTTATAGTAAAATTGTATGGCATGCAAAACCTAAAATATTTATTCCATGTCCCTTTATAGGAAAAGTTTGCCTACATCTTCTCTAAAAGACTAGCCCAGGTATGTTCTCTTGGTGATGATAATGTTAGAAATGAGTAGGCATTAACTGATTTGTCTGTTTTGAGGCTCTGCTTGTGTCACATAACTAATATCCAATTGGTTAGAGCAAGTCATGTGCCTGATCCTAGAGTAAAGGATAGGCACTGTAATGTTACATGGTAAATGGTATGGGTGTGGACACAGGAAGAATCATGTGGTTGGGACCAATAATGAAATCTACCATCATTTTTATAATCTTTCCTTTTGAGCAATAGTCACATGTGTGTACTTGTTTAGAACGATTACTTTATCTCACTTCCAATAACACTTTGAATACATAAAGAACCAATGATCTGCCCCAGGAGTCAGAAGAAGTTTTCCATAAAAGGCTAGATATTAAATATTTTACCACTCATGGGCCATATGATCTCCCTCACAACTACCATATTTTAGGACTATACGACGCACTGGACCATAAGACACACCTAGGTTTCAGAGGAGGAAAATAGGAAAAAGAATTTTGAAGCAAAAAATGTGGTAAAATATTTAATAGCCTGTGACCCCACTCCACCACTGCCTCCCTCCATAGTGGGCCAGGTAAGCTACATTCAGACTATAAAATGCATCCCCATTTTCCTCCCAAACTTGGGGAGGAAAAGTGCATCTTATAGTCTGAAAAATATGGTACTCAAATCTCTTGTTGTAAATGACATGTTGTTGTAGACATATGTAAACAAATGTGTGTTATTATGTCCCAATAAAACTTTATTCTTAAAACAGGCCATAGCTAATCTGTCTCTAACCTATCATATATAGAAAATAAAACTGGGGCACAAATAACTCAGATGGATTGCCTAGGATCACACAAATAATAGATTAAACAAGATCAAGAGTTATAGTATTACAGTGGCCAACCCAGATAATGGGTTTTGTTTATTTTCACATGAAGTTATAAGAAGATCTAAATATTTTGTCAATATTTAAAAACTGGGGAACTCATATAAAACCGGCTATTTAAGTTTTTGTTTTTAATTGGAACATATGTAACTACTGGACTCAAATTCCCACATTGCAATAATTGGTTGCAGCCAAGTGACTGTCATCCCATCAGACATACAATCAATTTCACCATTTATTGTGACCCTGCATTTGGCCCATCTCACTCATTTACATTATTTTATGAGCCCTGTGGGTATATAACTTTACAACTATGGACTTAGAAAGTAGTCCTTTTAATTCTCCAGTCCTAGGTCTTTTCCACTTGACTGCTTTATCTGATCAAGTTATTCTGATATGGTCAGTTTTAGGTTTTAAAACTTGCTTTTTAAATTTAATAAATGCTTTGTCTTCGAAGACATATTTTTCTCCTCTATGTATTGGCGGAGATTATGAGACTTTCTGACTTAATTAATTTAGAATCCATAAAAATGTGTATCAGAGAAATGATTTGTGAGCAAATCACTTCTTTATTACTTTTTAACTTAATTTGCAATTCCTTCTGAGATTTTAAACTGTGGAACATCTTTAAAAGTTTTTTAGCATGTAAACTAGAAATATTGGAAGAGAAAGGGAACAAAAAGAGTGATTTAATGGAAAGTGTTCCTTGCACGCACTTCTGCACTTACCTTATTAAAACTTTATGGTGATTAAATGAATTTTGAATAAGAATTATTTGGTGTTACAGCAGTTGATAGATGCACATTCACAGAGATCTTTTGTCTTCATTTGAAAACTGGTGAAAGCAATGGCATTCTTAGAAAATTCTACCTCATGCATTGAGGTTAGTACATGAGATATCTTTCTGGTAATAAGCTTCCTTTTCTCAAGAATTCTGATCAACCACCTAATTGTGATTAAAGATGCTTCATAATACAAATTTACATCATATAACAAATATCTCTAACACTCCCCTCCCAAAGAGGTATAGCAAATTACACATCACAGACTGAAAGTCATTACTGTGGAAAGAGAAAAAAAATGGGAAAAAGACTAACATTAATTAGGTGTTTCTACAATGTGCTCTGTGCTTTATAAATATTCACCATCATTTAATTCACAAAACAGCCCAGTAAGTATATTTATTACTCAAAGTTTATAGTACAGAAAACTGAAGCTTCAGTGTGATGTGGACACTGGCCTGCAGTGCCCACAGCATAATGAATGAGACATGAGACAAATTCACACGGACTACCGGGTCCTGTGGAGGAAAAAGGATGGCACAGCTACTCCCTCAAGGGGGGAGCACCTCAGAACAACCTGGCCACTCTCTCAAGAGGAGAGTGCGCTGACCCATGCCTAGACAAGCTTTTATTTGGTTTAATTTGTGCAGGAACCCAGGTACAGCTCACTAATCATTGTCAGGCAGTAAGGATCAAACAGTAGATAGCACACAAAGAACTATTAGGGCTTCTTCTGAGTCAGAGTCTATCAGCTAAAAGACTACAAGACTTTGGGAAACAAACTCATTTCCTGCTTTAGACCTTTATCATTTAACAGCATTCTTAGCAAAGCAGACTTCCCAGGATTTTACATATCCGTTCCCAGGCCTGATCACCTAGGGAGCCCGCCCTTTCCAGCATAAGGCTGCACCTCCCCCTCTCATTATTTTAGGCTTAAGTCAGACAGAAGAGGCAAGATAGATAGCCAAGGAAGTAGGAGAAATGAGGATACAGGCTTTCTCAAAGCTGAGGGGCGAGGGTCCATCACCCCCTTTCTCCATAGCCCCCCAAGTCCTTCCCTGGGGCCTCCACATGATCATGCCTGCCTTAGGTCATTCCCCCCTTGGGGAATCTTACCCATCATTGGCTAACTGATCAAGCATTGGGGGCCAATTATGAAAAAAGGAGCAGAAGTGGCGATCTTGCCAGGGAGATAAGCTTTGTCTCCTTAGTGGCTTATGGTCCAAAGGTCACTCACTCAGCCTTTGCCATGGGGGGGCGGGGGTTACAGCTCCTGAAACCAGGCAGAGTGGTTCCCAACATTGGTGTACCTGAATAACCTGCCCCAAATCAACTAAGTGTCAGAAGCTGAACATTTTTATGCAAGTTTGTTAGACTCCTGCTAGGGAGTTGAATGGAAGACAACAGTAATGGGTGTGTTTGGTAGATAGGGAAAGTAGATAATATAGTAATAATTAGCTTTCCATTTATGCAGCTAGTTCAACTAGATTAGAGCAAGGCCCAATCAGGGCTAAGGGCAAGGATCAAAGATAAAATAAGCAAAGGCTTCCTGATTATCAAAAGGTATCTCTTTGTGACTATACACAGAATGAGGCTAATGCTGTTGTACTTGCTCTGGCAGTCAAACAAAAAGTTCTTGCTTTGGGTGGTTTGCTCACAGAGTGTTCCCAATTTGCAGAATTCTATTAAAAGGTGTTTAAACATTTCATGATCCATTCAGAGCTTTTTGTTAAGGCTTTTGAATCGAGTTTGTTTTCCTGTGATTATTAAGGCTCTTGTACAGGCATAAAAAGTAAGCCCTCTTGGAAAACAATTTAACACATTAAGTTCAGTTCTGTCTAACTGGCACACTTGCTGCAGTTCATTGTTCAGTACTCCCCTTTGAGAAAATTCTACTTGTCCCGTTAAACTACTAGCAATTTGGCTGAGAGAAAATCTCTATGACTCCCTTTTGGCATGGTATAAAGTGAAGTTTTACATGCAAATAAATGGAAATGGTTTTCAAAAGAGTAATCTAAGCAATTAAATACCATTTGCAACAGGATTTTGTACACAATGTTGCATGCCAAATTGAGCATGAAGTTGCATGTGCAAAACATCAAATGTTCAGAAAAGATTTTGTGCACTAACTGACATTCTGATCATCACCCGTTTTCTGATTTACATAAATCACTGAAACAGTAGGCAACTAGCTTTAGGTATATTTCCTGTTACAGCAACTCCTCTTCAACATTTAAAAGGATTGTTTTGTGAAAAAAAGTGGAAGATTACCTGACAGTCTAGATATAATCAAATTATGAAAATCAACACATTATTTTTGTCTTTTTATCTTATCTCCTTCATTGTATACTGGTTATATTTAATATTTTTGTAATTATTTTATATTCTTCAGATGCTTTTATTACATTAACAATATTAGAATAGTTAATATTAAGGGAGGCAATAAAACTTAAGTAAAATAAAGCTTTATATATATGAGCTTTCGTGCTACCTAACTAATAGAATTGTTTTTAGAAAACTGGTTCATGCAACTTGAAATAGGAGGAAAACTCAATTCTTTATAGTATCCTGAAATTAGGGTGCTTGGGCATTTTTAGGTATGACATTATTAATGATGTAGAATTTTAGAAATGATTACGGGGAGTGTCCACCTATAAAACAAACAACTCACTATTTTGTACAGAAAGACTTTTAACACAGGAATTTCGTGCTTACAAAATCATCAAAAAGACTGAGTGAGTAAGATTTAGACTGGGGATTATGAATAACTCCCAAAATAATGCAGAATTATCCCCTCACAGGAGTTGCTATCTATACCACAATCAATAATCAGATAAATTAAGAAAGCACTATAAAAAGTACTATGAAAACGTATATTACCCAAACTATGATCGGAAATCAGAGAGCCACTGACAAACCGGTAGATGTGGAATCACATCATGCTCCTCAGATCTAGACCAGCAAAATAGACATTTCTTTTTATTTATTTATTTTTTAATTGTTGTTCAAGTACAGTTGTCTCAATTTTTCCCCCACCACTCCCCTACACCCCAGGCATCCCCACCTCTCACCCCTGATCCCACTCCACCTTGGTTTTGTCCATGTGTCCTTTATAGATGTTCCTGAAAACCCTTCCATTTCCCCCATTATCCCTTCCCTCCTTCCCTCTGGTTACTGTCAGTTCATTCTTAATTTCAATGTCTCTGGTTATATTTTACTTGCTTGTTTGTCTTGGTGATTAAGTTCCACCAATGTTAATAGCAGCACAATTTACAATAGCCAAGTGTTGGAAGCAACCTAAGTGCCTGTCAGTAAATGAGTGGATCAAAAATCTATGGTACAGTTACACAATGGAATACTGTGCAGTGGAAAGAAAGAAGGAGCTCCTACCCTTTTTGACAGCATGGATGGAAATGGAGAGCATTATGCTAAGTGAAATAAGCCAGGCAGTGAAAGACAAATACCATATTATCTCACATATAAGTGGAAAATAGACATTTCTTATGCTAGTGACTCCCTTAACATTTAATGAAGGTATGAATGCAAGTGTTGAGCAAATGTCTCTGATTGGTGAAACCTGAACCATAGCTACAAGTGATATTGGAAATATAATTTTTTACTTTTTCAGCATCTGCCATTCAGAAGGGCAATCTATGAGTTGAAACATATTGACTAAATCAGGCAACATATCTGGTATACCAAGTGACCTGGAGAAAGCCTTATCAAAATACTAGCCTTAAAGAATAGAAAAGCTACTAAGGTTATTTTAAGAAGAGAGGCATTACCTATAAATAATTTTAGTGTAAAATGGATTATTTTATAATAAGGGTCCATTGATGGCACATTTTATACACACCTTAAATTGGTGTATTAGAGAATTCTATTCAAATAATATTTATTAAACACCTACAATATTTAAGGAATTATGTAAGGGGAGTCAGACATTGTCCCTGTACTTGAAAAATCCACACTCTAATTGGGGATATAAGAGTTGCAGACAATTAACAATGCAAAGTAACATGTAGTAAGTACTAATAAAATGGTCAGCCTGCTAAAGAAGATTCAGAGAGCATTTCAAGAAAGATGTGACATTCGAACTTAGCCTTAAAAAAAGAATAAGGGAAAACAAAACAAACTAATGCATAACTTTATACCAATTTTCAGTTTACAGAATATGTTTTACATATGTTTTCTTATTTCACTTTCCCATAAATTCTTTCAAATAATAAGATAAACATTATCCCTATTTCACAGGTAAGAAAATTGAGGCTGAGACCAGGTAACTAGGAAGCACCAGACACAGAAAATTAATTCATGTAGGTATCAAACCAATCCTACTGATCAAAAATATCATATTGACACTCCCAGAGGGATTTAGAAGCATAGGAATTCCTATAAAATGGGTTAGGACCAGTGAACAAATAATGTAGAATATCAGACTAAGGGACTATAGACAATAGGCATCTAAATAAATTTCTAGAAATATATCCTTAGAGAGGGAAGATGGTGATGGAGTAGAAGGGAGTGGATTTCACTTCCTCCTACACACAGGAGAAAAACTGGGCTAATCCATGGAGGAACAGAGCAGACAGACAACAGTAGCCCAGTGTATTTGAAATAGGAGTCTGAAAATTGTAGTGGACACTGAAAAACCAGAGACCAGATGGGAAGAAGGATATTTCAGGACAGTAAGGTCCTGGGGACCAGCTGGGGACTGGGGTGTGGTTGTGCTCCAGGTCTGGCGCCCAGAGCAGGTACTGGGTCTACCATAGACTTCTTGAAACTGGAGGGCCTGCCACAGTCCCTGGGAGAGAGCAGGATTGGCTGCTCCCTTCCTCACTGATAGACCAGGGTCTGAGCAACACCAGGAGAGTTCTCATCATTGAGAGGAGAATAAGGACTAAGAGAAAGATGCACAGGGTGGGATTACCTGCAGAGTCTGTGGTCACCAGCTTGGGAGAGCTGAGAGACAGGCAGTGACAAGCACTGACCCCCATAGTCACTGGTCTGGCTGGAGAATTGGGCTACATGGGATGGCAGGCTTGAGTAGGAGGAATTTATCAAACAGAGGGGCTGGGGAATCTGCTGTGACAGCCCCACAGCTGACTATTAACCCAGCCGGGCAGAGACCCCAGGGTTAAACAGAAGGTGCTGCAGCTCCCTGCTGGTACCACAGGAAAGGGTTTGGGCCCCAACCCAAAGGACGGAGGCAGCCTTGCCGAGTGGGTGCCCCTGAACCACAGCCTGCAGTGATAACAACAGGGGAAAAGCACTCTGAAGAGAAACAGGATTCCACCATCTAAGATATTGGGAAGAGAAGCAGACTAGCTCTTGGGACAGTGCTTGCAAGACAGGCTGAGTAAACATCAGGAAGGGAGAAATGACACACCAATCACTCCCCAGCCTCCTGCAGCCAGCAAGACCAAAAAAACTGGTTTGGCCAGTTTGAAACCAACAAGAGATGTGGTTTTTTTTTAATGCTATTTTTTAAATAATCTTTTATCTTTTTATTATTATTTTTTAATTTTTCATGACTGTTTTATCTTTCAATTGCTGTTTCCTCCCTTTCCTTCTTTCTGGATTTAGTTCTTCATCCTTTCTTTCCAATTTTATCTTTTTTTCTCCCTTCTCCTGCCATTTTTTAAAAAAATACCCACAAGTGAAAAAAGAACTTGGAACTATGAAAGGACCTTAGGTAGACTCAAAGAGGGGGCAACCCAACAGCTCAGACAGGGAGACAAATTTCATGCGGCTACTGAAGGGAAACTGCAAGTTGCCGCATATTTGTATTATTATTATTTTTCTTTTTTTCATTATTCCTACATCTTTTATCTTAATAGTATTTTTGTATTCCCATTCTTTCTGTATCTTTGCTTGGCAGGTTATATTGTACCATTTGACAAGTTTCCCCTGTTCTCTCTTCCACATTGTATTGCTAATTTACTGTCCTTCACATGAATTGTGTTCCATAAGCACACTACTCAAAGTCCTATACCCCCTCTTCATGTTATTCAGATCACATAGATTCTGGCATATGAGTGTTGCTCCAATTTTATTGTAAGTAATTGCTGTTACACACAATTGTAAATACTTCACAACATCCTTCCCAGATTTTAGCCCACATCAGAGTCTCCTGAACTCTATTTTTGTGGAGGTTAACTATATTCTCCAACGTGCTAGACCTATGTACTATACTTTACTCTCACCTTACCCCAGAATCTGACCTCCCACAACTTCACTGCTTTCTAGATCCAACTCAAAACCCTTCCCTCCCCAATAAGAGTCTTATCTACTTCCCATCCTTTCTTAAAAATGGCTAGTTGGGTTGAAGATCATGGTTAACACTACAAATAGCCAAAAGATCTCCTATCTCTTATATACCAGCTGCTACTGTAAATATCATAAAATACTCTCCTACTGTCTTAAGCCATTTTGATTCCCCTTCCAACTGACCACAAAAAAAAATAGGTGGAAGGGGTGAACACCAGGAAACCTGAAGGAGACAACACCAATGAATCTCACAGGCATCATACCATAGAAGTTCACACCATAAATCCTGAAAGCCAGAACAAATCCATTTAAGAAGAGGAAGCTAACAAGAAGAGTCTCACAAACAATGGGAAGACAAAGAAAAAATTCCCAAATGAAAGGATAAGAAGAAGCCTCAGAAAGAATGCTAAATGAAATGGAGACAAGTCAGCTACCAGATATTTAATTCAAAGAACTGGTTATCAGAAAGTTCCATGAGCTCACAATAAGCTACCAGAAATTACAAGGGAACAGCAATGAACTCACTGCAAACTACATCAACATGAAAAAGGAAATAGAAAACATAAACAAAGGACAAGAGCCAATGAAGAATACAATTGCTGAACTGAAGAACACAGTGGAAGGAATCAAAAACAGGATGGATGAAGCAGGAGATTGGATCAGTGAATTGGACAACAAAGTATAAAAAAACAACCAGAAGGAGCAAGAAAAGGAAAAAAGGCTCAGAAAGAATGAAGAGGGATTAAGAGAAATGCAAAACAATAGTAAATGCAATAATATTCATACAATAGGGACACCAGAAGGAGAAGAAGATGAGCAAGGGATAGAAAATCTATTTGAAAAAGTAATAATGGAAAACTTCCCTAATTTGATGAAAGAAATAGTCACGCAAATCCAGGAATCACAGAGAGTCCCAATCAAGAGGAACCCAAAGAGGTCCACATCATAATTAAAATGGCAAAATTCCAAGACAAAGAGAGAATCTTAAAGGCACCAAGGGAGAAGAAGGAAGTAACAAACAATGGAGACCCAATAAGGTTAGCTGCTGACTTCTCAATGGAAACACTACAAGCCAGAAGAGAATGGCAAGAAATATTCCAAGTAATGAGAACCAGAGGACTGCAACCTAGGCTGCATTACCCAGCAAGGATCTCAATCAAGATAGAAAGCCAAATGAAGAGCTTCCAAGACAAAAGAAGTCTAGAAGAATACACATCCACCAATCCAGCGCTGCAAGGGATGCTAAAGGGACTGCTATAAGGAAAGGATGGAAAAGAGAGAGACGGAGAGGAACATAGCTACAAAAATTACAATGAATAAGTACCTATCCATAATAACATTAAATGTAAATGAATTAAATGCTCAAATCAAAAGACACAGAATAGCTGAATGAATAGGAAAGCATGACTCACACAGATGCTGCCTACAAGAGACCCACCTGATGACAAAAGATCTACACAGACTGAAAGTGAAGGGCTGGAAACGAATTTTCCAAGCAAAGATACAGGATAAAAAAAGACAGGGTAGCAATACTCATATCAGACAAAATGGCCTTCAAAAAAAAAAAAAAGCCATAAAGAGAGACCCAGAAGGTCACTTCATAATACTCAAGGGAACAATCCACCAAGAAGACATAAACATTGTAAATTATATGCACCCAACATAGGAGCACTCAAATACATAAAGGAAATCTGCATACTGTGTAAAGTCTGTATGCAGTAAACTAGACAACACTGAAGAAAGAAATCAAGGAAGACCAAACAAATGGAAACATATACCATGTTCATGGATTGGAAGAATTAACATCATCAAAATGTTCATATTACCCCATGCAATTTACAGATTCAATGAATACCTATTAAAGTACCAATGGCTCATTTCACGGACATAGAAGAAAACACTTCAAAGTTTATGTGGAACCATAAATCACCCTGAATAGCAGATTGCAATTTTGAGAACAAAGAGCAAAGTATGAGGGATCACAATACCTCATACCAAACTGTAATTCAAGGCCACTGTAATTAAAACAGCCTGGTGCTGGCATAAAAACAGGCACATAGGCCAATGGAACAGAACAGAGAGCCCAGAAATAAACTCAAGTCTCTATGGTCAGTTGATATTTGACAAAGTGGGCAACAACATAAAATGGAGTAAATATAGCCTCTTCAACAAATGGTGTTGGGAAAACTGGACAGCTACATGTGAAGAAATGAAACTCGAGCACCAACTAACATGATACACAAAAATAAATTAAAGATGGATAAAAGACTTAAATATAAGCCGTGACACCATTAAAATCCTAGAGGAGAACATAAGCAGGAAAATATCAGATATCTCATGCGGCAAGGAATATATAGGAAATAATAAACAAATGGGATCTCATCAAAATGAAAAGCTTCTGCACAGCTAAAGGAAACAGTATTAGAATAAAAAGAGAGCCAACTATATGGGAAAACATATTTGCCCATGATACTTCAGACAAGGGGTTAATCTCCAAAATATACAAAGAACTTACATGACTCCACTGCAAGAAAATAAGCAACCCAATTAAAAAATGAGCAAAGGTCTTGGACAGACATTTCTTCAAGGAGGGCATAAAGAGGATTCAGGGACATATGAAAAGGTGCTCAATATTGCTAGCCATCAGAGAAATGCAAATTAAAACCACAATGAGATACCATTTTACACTGGTCAGAATGGCCATCATAAATAAAGCAACAAACAACAAGTGTTGGAGAGGTTGTGGAGTAAAGGGGACCCTAGTTCACTCTTGGTGGGATTGCAGACTGGTACAACCAATGTGGAGGACAGTATGAAATTTTCTAAGAAAACTGAAAGTGGTACTGCCTTTTGACCCAGCAGTTCCACTGCTAGGATTAGAAGAACCCTGAAACATCAATCCAAAAGAACCTATGCACCCCAATGTTCATAGCAGCACGATTTACAATAGCCAATTGTTGGAGGAAACCTAGGTGCCCATCAGTAAGTGAATGGATCAAAAAACTATGGTACATTTACACAATGGAATTCTATGCAGCAGAAAGAAAGAATGAGCTCCTACCCTATGCAACAGCATGGATGGAACTGGAAAGCATTATGCTGAGTGAAATAAGCCAGGTTGTAAAAGACAAATACCATATGATCTCACCTTTAACAGGAACCTAAAAAACAAAACAAATAAGCAAGCAAAATATAACCAAAGACATTGAAATAGAAAAAGGAATGACAGTAACCAGAGGGGAGAGGGAAGGGAATTTCAGGGGGAAATGGGAAGAGATAAGAGGAATAAGTATAAAGGACACATAAACAAAAACTAAGAGGGGTGGGAATGGGAGGGAGGTGGATAGCACTGGGGGTGTGGACTGGGATGGGAGTAAAAGACAGAAAACTGTACTTGAACAACAATTAAAATAAAATATAATATAATAATAATAATAATAATAATAATAATAATAATAAAAGAAATATGTACTTACTACAATGATTTATAAATGTTATAGTTGAAAGTTGTGTTGCTAGAAATAGCCATAGGGAAGCCTGTTGTTTGTTCATAGCCAAGAAGTGGGCTGTTACACTTTAAGCAAGCAGATGTTGCAAGCAGATAGCCATCTGACTGTTACTAAGGAAGAAAATTTTTTGCCCGAGTTCATTTCGAACCCACCAATGATTTGCCTCATTTGTTTGCCCGCGCGATTTTGAAACCACCAATGATGGGTGACCCCTTTGTATTGCTGAGCCAATCGCTAACCGCCACATTCGCTTCTGTGCCTGGCTTGCTTGCTCACGTCCATAAAAACCCTTAGTTGTGAGCGTTAGGCACGACTCTCATCTGCAGCTCTAAGGAGCACTGTGTTTCCGGTGAGTCTGGAGAGTTCGCCCCTGCACAGGTAAAACTTTGGCCAATAAAGTAACATCTTTGAAACCCTGAAAGTCTCCGACATCTGTTCTCGCGATTGGTGGATGCAACATTTTGGAGGCCCCAGCGAGATCTCCCTTTGGTGGAGTTCTGGTTCGGAGACTGGATGGGTAGCTCGAGCTGGGTAAGTACCCATCTGTAGAGGATCCTCATTTAATCTGGTCTGAGAGCTCCGGAGCATTTGAACCTGTGGTGGTAGGCGGAATGCTGCCGGCAGTCCACCCAGGTCTTCCAAGGGCGGGATGCCGCGCCTTGGAATCTGTTTTTAGAGATTCAGGTCGTGAACGGTCACATCAGTTTCACTTTGTGCTGCGAACTTAGGTGCGCTGCGAATGCACTGCGAACGTAGGTCAACATTATGTCTAGAGATTGTGTATGTTACGTCTAGAGATTATGTGCTTTATGTGTTTTTCTCCGCCCTTGTGATTATCCCTGTTGGAGGCTTACTGTCCTTTATTCCTTGCCTTTACGGTTACTCTCTTTAGTATCATTCTTGTTTCTGAGATTTCTGAGATCTTTTAGCTTGTACAGATGGGCCAACAAGAGTCTGTGCCTGCCTCCCCACTGGATCATTTGCTGAGGAACTTTTCAGATTTCCAGAGGCGAACGAAAGGAAATGGGGGCCCGCCATCTGATCCTGAGTTCCTCTGGACCCTGAGCCAGCTGGAATGGCCGACATTCAATGTGAGATGGCCCACTGAAGGAACTTTCGACCTGCCCACCCTGTTTGCCATTTGAGCTACTGTACACCGGGTGCCTCACCCAGACCAGCACTTGTATGTTGATATTTGGGTTGATATTGCCACAGAGCGCCAAGGTTACATTAGAAAATGTATGCAGGGAAACGGGGGAAGTAGGAGGTCAATTTGTTTAGTTGCAGGGAAGAATCAGCAGAGAGGAAAAGAAGGATCCTGTGATGACTTAGATACAGGACAGCTGCAGAACAAGCCTAGGCTTGTTCC
>PVKM010013611.1:0-30079 GCA_004027735.1 Carollia perspicillata
GGATGAATTTCCAGTGAGGTAAGAAGAACGGTGAGGTGGAAAGAGCACTGAATGAGTAGCCAGGACAACTGGGTTCTTGCCCAGGGACCATGGCCAAAAGACTAATTCCCTGGATCTGTTCATTCATTTGGAAACTGAACAGGATTTACAGAACTCTTAAGTTTCCTTCTAGGGCTAAAATAATAAATATGTAGATTCTCTCACTGCATATCGGAGTCTTCACAACCACATCCAGACTGGTACCTTCCAGCAGTGCCTGGGGCCTTTTGATACAATGCTTACTAACCTGATGTGTCTCCTTATCTTACCATTTAGGTCATTTTAATTAATCCAAAAGTCCCTTCCAAATTCAGGATTCTAAGACTCTTCAGTCCACAATTTATCACTTATGAACAGTTACATTCAAGAGAGACCATTTCTATTTTCTCCCTCCCCACAGTTGGGTCCCCTGGGTTTCTTCAATTGCAGGCTAAACCCTGTCCCCCTGAGCTTCCAACCTGACTGTAAAGACCCTCCATCAAGGTTCCCAGTGATGGTGCCTTTTGTATCAATTTGCCTTACATTAACTAATGACAGTGTGTAAGTTCTTCCTAAGGGCCTAACAATGCAAATTGTCACAAATACAAGTTATAATAGTAAAAATAATCATCTATATTCTTAAAAAATTCTAGCTCACAGTGCGAAGAAGGCTCACCATCCCAGACTCTATTTTCCAGCTGATAGTGTCCTCTGGGGTGTCCAGTCCATATCGAGCTTGTCTGGTGATGGGAGGAGCTGTGGAAGGACGGCCAATACAAGTGGACATCAGACTCCAGGCCACAGAGCCCATGAAACCTCCCAAGTCCCCTGTCTGCCCATCTGACTGTTTTGGAAGCATAGAGAGAACTATACATTTAGTGTCACCTTTTCTTCTTTAATGTTGCTGCACTAACATTGGAAGTATGTCTGAACCCATGATGATACTCAGTACCAACCAGTATGAGATATAAATATACAGCATGATCATAATGTTAAAGATGCAGATTAGTCTTGTATTCATATGCATGTTGTCCTTCAAAAGAGTCACATTGAGAGGCCGTGTACTTAATTCCAAAGATGTTGCTGTCCTTGACGTACGTTCAGTACCTCTATAAAAATAGAGTGGAGGCTAAACCATGTTACAATCTACATAAAAACGTCTACCCTATTATCCTATACACAAGTCACTCCCTCCTCCATGGTGGATATTATAGCAAATGTGACAAATTTTTCTAAAGTAAATCTCTAAATGTTTTACACAGGAACAACATTTTTGGAAATTGCATATAAATTTCTACAGTGATTTTACTGAGATTTCCTTTGGTGTATGCATGTTAGATATCATTCTTACTGTAATGCAATCATTTGGTAGCAACTAGAACATGAGTTTTTCTATGAGGAAGATTATAGAAGACTTGTCTCTAATAATTTCTACTATTGTTTATTACATGAATGGAAATTGATTAGGTTCTTCTCCATTGGCTAGTTGATAATTTAGTTTCTCTGAACTAGTGGTTGTCAGCCCCAGCCACACATTATTGGAGTCATCCAGATTCTGATTTAGTGGGTCTCAGATGGGACCCAGGCATCAGTATTTTTTAAGAGTGTCCCAACAATTTTAATATGCAGCTAGGGTTGAGAATCACAGCTATGACTTTCCATAGAAGTTTAATTTCCAGTTTCCTGGTCTCTCAAATGACCCCTTTCTAAACCCCTTAAGGATCTTAAGGACTTTTAAAAACCTAAAGGCCAAAATTATAGCAACTACTTATCATTATTATAAACACGAGATTATAGAAAGACAGAGTCTTATTGGATCTCTTAACAATTCTCAAAACAAATATTCAATAATGACTTTTAAGGTAAAAAAGGGCCAAAGGAGAGAAAAGTAACAGAGCAAGTTATATTGATTGAGAAAAAAAAAGATAGTGACAAAATGCAATATAAAAGGACAATTGTAGATGATCTAGATAATATCCTATATATACTACACATATATGCTTTATATATGTATATGCAATAGAATATTACTTGGCCATAAAAAAGAGTAAAATCTTACTATTTGAGACAGCATGGATGGACCTGCTGTGTATTATGTTAAGTGAAGCACTGGTAAGTCAGTCAGAGAAAGATAAATGCCATATGATTTCACTCGTATGTAGAATATAAAGAACAAGCACAAGTATTTTTATAACTTAAGTCTGTCTGGAAAGCATCCAGCTACACACTCCTGAATCTGATGGAGTTTCTGCATCCTCCCCTACCTTATTCCCAACTCCAAGTTGAAGTTCTCGTCATCTGCAGCCAGACTATCAAAATAGTTTTCTAACTCCTCTCCCTGCTTCCACTAATGGTCGTCTCTCTATGCTCTTCACACAGCAACTGATGGTCACTTTAAAGCATACATTGTATTACCTTACTCCTTAGTTTAGACATTACAATGGCTTCCTGTTACCCTTGGAGTGCTCTGTAAGCCCTGCTCTGCCCCCGGCCTATCTCTGTGACCTTCTTTTTTGCCACACTCCCCTGAATGACAGTATTGCTCTTGATTTTGCTGCTATTCCATCAACATGACCAGCTCAATTCCAGTTTGAAGCCCTTACACTTGCTGTTATCTCCTCCTTGGGACAACCTTCTCCAGGTGTCTCATGGCTCCCTTCCTCCCGGTTCTACTGTTGTGTCGTTAGATCCCTGCCTTCACTGAAGTAGTTCTCCTAGCCCAGCCTCTTTCTCATACCCTTGCCTTACTTATTTTCTTCTTAGCACTCATTACCATCTACAATTGTATCATCAATTCTTTATTTCCTGTCTATTTTCTCCTACCTCCTCCTGTAGGCGAAGCCCTGAGGGCAGAGGTTATCCAATGTGTTTCCACTGAGTCCCCATTGCCTAAAGCCCAGCCTGGCTCAGGGTAAGAACTAAAGAACGTTTGTTGAAGTAAATAACAAAAAGAGAAATGCCTGCATTTATTGTTTTGAAATTCAAATCAACTGAAGGCTCCTGTCTTCCCTGAATGCAGGTGACCCCCCAAAACTTCACAGCCAAATATAAATAAAAATGAAAATGTGAGATATTCCAGGGACATGACCCTGGGTACTTACTTGTCTGGTCTTTCTTTCCAGGTTCCTCAGTCTTAAACCTGTCTTTTTCTTGTTTCTACTTCTGTAAAAAATTCTGCTTTTGCTCTCTGGCATTTGCATTGGCATTCTGTCTCCCAGCCTTGCAAGGTTTCCAGTTTTTCTACATGGATTTAGCTCATCTACGATGAATTGCATTGGTTAAAGTAACAGTCTTTATTACAGCTTGGAAATAAAACCAACAAGGCCTCCCTGGTTCACTATTATGAGGAGCTTCCAACTCAGAAAATTTAAGACATTGGACAATTAGCACCCTTAATCTTCATAATTATAGTGTATTCCTAGCACATTCCAGGATCAGAGGCTGCAGGGAAACTACTTGGGTAATTCCAGGAACTCAGATAACTGTCAAATTATCTCTCTGATTTTGCCTTAGATTAAGCCTTTTCCTTCCATGTTAAATTTCTTTCTTTATAAAGGGCACAGAAGGAAAAAGGCATGTTATAAGAACAGGAAAAGTTTAGCTTTTTCTAGCCTAAAAAAGTAAAGTGATTTTTAATAAGTACATGTAGAATTACTCTAATTTTTCATCACATTGAAAGTTTTATCTAAATTTATTTTCACAATCTGGATATTTTGGTCCCCTAATTTATATATAGGCTTTATTTTTCTTTACAAGATACAATGAGGGCTGATGTTGAGCCAGTATGCACAGGCGCGACTTTATTAAATGTTTATGACCAACATCTATTTTGACTGGTTGAGCATCCCTTATGATTATGAAGTGTTTTGAATATTACCACCAGAGGCACCAATAATCAGCAAGCACCAATAATCAGTATCTGTTAAACATCCTCATGTGTGGAATACTGGGGTAGTCTCAGAAGTGAAGATAAAATAGTTTAAGGCCTGGCAGATGCCCTGATGAGATTAAAAATTAGAAGTGGACAATGAATATAAACACTTGTGCACATATCGTGTGTGAGTGCACACACACAATGCAGTGGATGACATGCAGTAGCACATGTATCATTTTAATGGATGTGAAGGCAAAGTCAATTCAATGCTCTTCCAATCTAAAAGTGTTTTCTGAGCTCCTGCTGAGTGTGAAGCATCCAAGGTAGTGTTATAGGAACACCTGGGTGGTGAGACTTTGTTCTTCTTACCATGCTGCTCAGCAAATCACAGGGCAGCAAGGAAGTAGAGGCTACGGAATGACACAGGCTGGAGTGTCAAAAACAGCTGAGTGAAGGGCAAGAAACTTTAGCTGGGCCTTGAAGAAATGAGTGGGAATTGTATGCAAAAGCACTTATGCCTGGAGATTGCCAAGCAAAAAACAGGTAATCAAAGGAGTTAAAATAAAAATGTACAATGCTTGGTTGGATAAAGTGGCTATTTAGATAACAGCGAGGGGTCTAGTTTGGTGTCAGGTAGGAGATGATATACAAAGGGAGGTGAGAGTACAAAATCCAGGAAGTCTTAGAAACCAAGCTGAGTTTGCACTTGCAAAGGGAAACTTCTAGCAGGTAGAGAAGTGAGAAACAGGGCCAGGCTTGAGATAAATATAACCTTCCCAATTGAATGCAAACTCAATGCCCATCAGTAGCAGAATGAGGTAATAATTTATGATGCATCATAAAATGGAATATTATGGAGCTACAAAAAAGCTATAAAAATGATGAAAAACTATCTCTTTGAAATGAAATTAATGAAAAAGAATCATTAAAATCTCTCCCAATGAATTTTAAGTGAAAAAAGTGACCTTAAGTTTGTATAAAAAAAGAAAGACCATTTTCAAAAAGTTGTGCAAAAGTGAGTTTTAAGGGAATCAATTACATGGTGATGACAGGGGACTAGACTTCAGCGGTGAGCACACTATGTAGCATAGGGATTTGTATTATAAAGTTCTGTACCTGAACATTAACATCATTTTATTAATTCATGTTGCCCCCAAAAATCTAATTTAGAAGTTAATGGCTAAAAAAGTTAGTGTTTGCATCTTTTTCACTAGAACAGAGTTCTAGGACTGTTCCCAGAGCAGTCACTGGCGTCGGCATGATGAGATCCAGATGCCAAGAATAGAGAGCAGTAACTGCTGTGAGACTTTCCAGTCTGGTTTTAGGAGAGCTGGCACACCACTGACTGTGCTGATGTATAACTCAGCGTTTAAACTGTCATTTGCTCTCCCTAATTTTTAAGGACAAAATGGGGATCTGAAGCAGGAGACTTTAGATGTAATATGTGGAGTTGACAGACACAGAAAGAGAACATTAGCCTGGCATGGATAACTTATGTACCACAAGTTACATATTTTAAGTCAATGTTCACTGGGTCATTTAACTTGGCATTTATAACTTGTGTCAAAAATAGAAACTTTGTTCAGTTTGCAAGGTACAAGACTTATCATCTTCACAGAGACAGAGAAAAACGTCATGTAGGCAAGAGCAGAAATCTGCCAAACTTCTTTGACTTTGAGAAGGTTATAGACAAGGTTGACAGTGTCAATGCATGCGGCTTGATTTATCATGAGCTTCAGAAGGCCTTCAATAAAGTTCCACATGACAGCCATCCATTGAAAGCAAGAGCTAAGGAGATCCAGGGTAGAGCATGGGAGTGAATAAAGAACTAGTTAAAAAAAAAAAAAAGCTGAGGACAGAGAGGCTGCTGACGTGATGAGCGATACTGCTTCCCAGATAAGTTTAATAATGGCTAAGCTTTTTATATAATTGTGTTAGTTTTTGGAGTTGAGAGCGGCATCTCAAAATGTTTATTGTGATAGAACTGCAGAAAACAGAGAAACTAGGTGCTTAATAGCCTAGATAAGATTAATTTCAAGTTAAACTGCCCCTAGCCTGGTTATGTTTTTACAGATTGCTGCAGTATTTGATCAGGAAGGAGGAAGAAAATAAACACTGTCAGTGAACCAGCAAGTTGGCTTTTTAAACAGTAGAAATAGCTTCAACAGCCAAGATGGAGCTAATGAAACTGAAGATACGGTGAAACGTATTAGGCTAGGGAGCAGGATACCTGAGTTCTCTCCACTCGTGAGCACTTAAGCAAGCCGTTTGGTGACAACTTTTTCATTTTTTACCCTTTGGTACCAATTTTTAATCTACAAATGAATGAATGGGAGCAAATAATTTCTGAGATTTCTTTTCAGAATAACCTTACATGAAACTGTGATGACAGTTGTGACATAAAAGGTTGAGTATTTGAGTGACCAGGAGATTTAGGGATGTCTCAACAATTTCATTTCACAGAGCAGAAAGATAGCCCTTCCCCTGCCAAATCCATACAAACTGCACGCAATAGAAATAATAGTGAAAGGAATGCCAAGCTTTTTCTGTAAATTAAAGTTGTTTTTACTAAATTATTGGGCCATATTTTTTGGATGTATGCTCTCAAACAAATTAATACTGCTTGCAAGGAGAGAAAAAGGAGATGCAAGTGTCTCAAATATATTGGATACATAAAAGCTGGAGTATGCATAATCGTCTTGCAAGAGTTCTTAAATCTCTGTATATAAACTGTTTAAAAGTAAATTAAAATTATTCCTTAATGAAATACACATCTGAAGTCACTTGAATAACTAATCATTTTATGACCCATGCCGTGAATTTTTAATGCTTACTTCTACCTGATTATTTTAGATATGTCTGTGTTGTAAATTAAAAGCTACATAAATCATTAATGTGTTGATACAGATCAGTGAACTGCTTACACTATATGGGATTCCTTAGGACATACACTGTCTGATTCACCTCCCTCCCTTTCAATTATATAGCTGCCAGGCTCTTTTCCTCTGCTCATCTTCTGCAAGGTTTTATTTGGTAGAACTGCATGTTGAAGCTTTTATCACCTTCCCAATATAGTCTGATGCTTCCAATCAAAGGCTTCTCACAGTACAAAAATAAATAGGTCCAAAACCTGAGAGTGGAGATAGAATCTATGAGGTGAGATACTTCTGCTTTTTAAAAAAATCTGTGTTTCCAGAACACTGTGGCAACAAGACATGACCTCTATACTCTTCTTAGGTCAATTTACCGTTTTTACCCTCCTTGAAAATGCCATGCCTTTTCTGTGCTTTGAGTTAAAGCATCCTTATTGCCCAGAAGAAGGACTCTCATTGTCTCCCTTCACCAGTCCAATAGTTACACCTACTTCACAGGCGAACTTAAGATCCGCATTATCTATGATGCTGATTAAGCTTGTCCATAATTAAGGAAGTACAATCCACTTTGGAAGAACAACAATAAATGCAATTAATTTTATAAAGTCTCTGCTATAACAACTGATGTTTTCAAGATGCTGTAGAATGATAAAGATGAGCAACACACGGACACAGGAATATAATGGGAACAGCAAGATACACAAAAAAATCATCACAGAGTGGTAAATGCCATGAGAGAACACCAAAGAAAGAGCTGTGGGTATTTAATTGAATAAGAATGGCTGTAAAATTCAAAGGATGAATAAGAAATTGCCACAGATACATGTGGTGGTAAAAAACATATGTTTAGGTTAAGGCAGGTTGTCAAATGGTCAAATGTGACTCATGCAGGCTATAAAGTGGCAATTTAAAATATAGTGGGCATTGAAATTTTATCAAGTTGAGTTGAAATACACTTACATGTCTCAGATATTGAGATTTATAATTTTTCTTAATCTTAAAGCTAAAGTGGTTATTTAATTTTTTAAAGAGAAGAGTAATTTGGTCATTTAAGGAGCGTGGATAAATTGGATTAAGTTATACACATGAAGTGCTGAGACCAATTAGATTTAGAGACAAACCATCCATTTTATTATTTTTTTAAAATTCAACATTGTCTATTAGGTGTCTAGTGGATGCCAGAATCTAGGACCAGTGCTGAGTAGTTTAAAAAAATTAAAAGTTCTTACATTAATAGAAATTCATTCAAGGGCATGAAAACAAACATGAGACAAGAAACAGACAACTGATCTAGTGATGGAAAGAAGAAAAACAGTGAAGGGCACAGAGTTCTCGAGGTTTTCTCTTCTAGGTCGGGTGGTCGTGGAAGGCGTCTCTGAAATCACTTCAGTTAAGCGGATGCATCATTCAGGTGTGGAAATAAGCTGTGCCGATACATGGAAGATTTCAATGATTGTTTAAGGGATGTCTGGTTTTCCTTTCCAATATACTTTTAAGTCTTTCAAGACATCATCATATGTTTCTTTGCCTCTATGTTTTTTTTTTTTTCTTGATGAAGGTGGAGCAGGGTGTGTCTCACAGAGCGACTACATCACGCCACAGGAAGCATATTATGGTAGGTAGAAAAAATATTCTACAATAAATTCAGAATGCTTGGTTTGAAAAGGGAGTTCTGATAACTCTCTACAACCCTATAACTGAGAATTTATAAGAAAGTTTAGTTATTGTGAAAATCTGCCAGATACCGTGAATAAAGGAAGCCGGTAATGAATTTAGTTCCAGTAAAATGAGGTAAGGTATAATCATTAATCAACACAAAACATAGGAAATATATTTTTTAAGTGTAGAAAAAAAGAAATTAGAAGTTATAGAAAAAAGAGGCAGGAAAGAAGGGTGGAAAATAGTGTGGCTTGGGTGAAAATAGAGATTGTTAGAGAGCTAATGATGAACAGTGTGAGGGATGATGAGACAGAAGGAAGTCCTGGGAAAGCAGCGCCGAGTTTCTGCTTCTGGTTATTGGGCACAGTTGGTCTACATAATACCTTGTTCATCTGAATACTGATGAGCAAGCATAAGTGAAAACATGAACACCTCGAGAATTTAAATTTAATATTGTAACTTTTCAATAAATAGTTATTTTACTCAGCATGTTGCAGTTCAAAAATGAAACAATACTCTTTGGGACAGGGGCAAGAGACCACAAAAAAAATCAACAACAAATTGTTGCCATAGAATGGAGTTGTAAATTTCCAGAATGGCTAAAGAGCAAAGAAGAATTCTAGAAATAAAAGGAAACCACAGAGAAGACAGCCAAAAAAGAAATTGCATATTAAAACACTACCCAATAACTTACCTTACTCTTACACTATGTATGGGCAGCATATATTTCAGTGGTCTGGCACAAAAGCAACAGTAGGAAGGCTAAAAATAAAAATGTTATAAATGCAAAACTTATCTGATACCCACTACTATGAGACAGACTTTGAAGTTTCAGTCAAAAAAAAATAAATAAATAACCTGTTATGAGAACAATAATAAATTTGCTTCAGAAAAAGATAATAGAAAATGAACAAATCTCCCCAACTTACCAACCACAATATCTACTATCAAACAAAAAATAATTTTACTAGAAATAGTAAAGAGAAAAAACAATCAATAGAAACCAACTACAAGATGACAGGTATTACAATTAGCAAAGATTTTAAGGCAGGCATTAAAAAATGTTAAAATCTTAAAGGAATTTTTTTCTTTACAATCTTAAAAGGAAAATGAGGAATAAAGAGATGGGGGAATACCAGCAGAGAAATAAAAATGGTAAAACAACCATATTAAAATTCTAGAAATAAAAATGTCAGTGCCTAAAATTAAAATTTCACTGATGGACTTGACAGCATATTGAATACAAGAGAAAAGAAAAAAGGTAATCAAAAAGTAATAAAGTTAGTACAGTCTCAGTGATCTGTGGAACAGTATCAGCCAGTCTAGTATAGAAGAGAGATATGCCAAGAAACTCTGGGTAGACAAGAAGAGCAGCAAATTGCATTACTTTAAAAGTCTGCCTTTGAGGACAAGCTTAATTAAAATGAGAAGTAGCGTGGCATTTGAAGGTGGGGTAAAAGACCATTGCACAGAACAGAAAGGAAAAAGGAGAGTGCAGGTCAGAATGTTTTTGTGAGCCCCCCAGGCTGATAGGTACGTTTCCAGAGAAGAGGACAAAATCAGCTACTTCTAAAGGGCATCAGTGTTTTCTCTCAGTGGCTTCTTTCCCAGGAAGGAGCTGATCCAGACAAATACACTGTCTTTGTGTTCTTTGCTCTGCCATGAACCACCTACCCTTCAGATTCTTTGTTTCTCATTCTGTCATTTATTCCTTATTGTTGAATTAACCAATCTTCTTTCTATGCCTGTCTGTACAAAGTGAGACCTGGGCTAGACATTGTACTAGAAACTAACACTGAACTTTGAAGGCTACATTAGTTTCTCTGAGTATAAAACCAAGGGTTGGAATCAAAAACAAAATATGTTCACTATGTAGGATCTGAGGGCATACCTAGGAGACCTGGGCAGCCTGGGGTACCTAGGGCAGAAGTGAGCACAAAATATGATATTATTCTCTTTCAATTTATCTCTGCCTCAGTCTTCTGAGTTCAGAAAATAATTGTTGTCTATGTTATATAATACCCCATGATAGGTGTTGACCTTTTTCTATTTCTTTGAATTTAAAAACATGTATAAATCTGTAACACCAAGCACAATGGAATTTTATTTTATTTATTTATTTATTTTAAGATTTTATTTAATCATTTTCAGAGGGGAAGGGAGGGAGAAAGAGAGGGAGAGAAACATCAATGTGTGGTTGCCTCTCACCTGCTCTCTACTGGGGACCTGGCCTGCATCCTAGGCATGCACCTGGGCTGGGAATCGAACCGATGACTCCTTGCTTTGCAGGCTGGCACTCAATCCACTGAGCCATACCTGCCAGGGCTGGAATTTTAGCAGTGCTGAGAAGGCATGCCTGGTTCTTCTGAGAAAGTAATCCTAATAAAATTGTTCCCTGTGCAATTCTATTTTCTTACCAAGAGAATTCCTGAGTCTTGACAAATTATAGTGACATACCATTGTTTGCTTTCATAGTGGATCCTGACCCTAATCTTCTATATAAAATATTTTCCTGAATAAGTTTAATGCCATGGAAGACATAGCACAGTAGCTCTTAAACATCACAGACCTGATATGATGATGTGTGGGTGTTGGAGGTGCATTAGCCTCAGGCATCCTAGATAAGCAAGTTGAAGAGTTGCTAGTTTTAAAGGGGTTGGAGTTTTCCAAAGTAAAGGAGAATGAAAAACTTTCTTAAAAGGGGAGAATAATAGGGTATTAGACTAAAAGAGGGGATGTGTTGCTCTGTTACACGTGCATCTTTTTGTGGACACCTGGAGAGAGCCAGCCTGATCTCATCTCCAGACACCCCTATTGCTTTGGGGCCACTGCTGAAGACTCCTGAGGTGTCGGCTAAGCCTGGCAGCTAGTCCACCTGCTCCCTGGGGAAGCCCAGAGTTCTATTTGGGGTAACTAGAAAGTTCACTTTCATGTTGATAATTCTTAGTCTAAAAGTATAAAGACATGGAAGTAAATTTTCTATTTGGAAAAGTAATTTGAATAACACATATTATTGAAATGTACATGACTATGCTCATTCTCAAAATCAAACATGTAAGAAAATAGGCTAGACTATTGTTTTCATTTCTCAACTGACAAATACAAGAACGCTACTGTGCCATAGAACAAGCACCATGGGGTCAGAGGGACTTGGGTTTAAAGTTGAATGCTCCACTAAAGAGTTGTGTGGACTCAATCAGTTGTGTGTTTCCTAAGCTGCAGGTCCCTGGTCTGAAAAATGACAATATTGTCTGTGTGCCTTGCAGTGTTTTGAGTTTTACATAAGGTGGTGTGTGTGGAGGTGTCTAACATTTTTCCCAGCAAACATTAAGCATCCATGTATGCTAGATAGTCTCTACCTTGATTTGCCCATTAACCCAAAGTAGAAGGAAACTAGTGTCTGAACTGTGGTTTCTTTTGTTTTGCATGTCAGCCTCTAAGAGTCTAATGCTAGTTCTTGCTCATAAAGGGTTTCTGCCTAAAGGAAACGATTAGGAAGAGGAATCAAGGCATTCTATCATCACAGAGTAAACCACATTTCCTTCTGTATAATAAAGTTAAGCAGAAAACAAAAGTAATTTTATGATATTGTCAGCCAAATTTCTAATATTTGAAGGACAGTAAGATTTTGCTTTACTTTGATTCATTCATGTGGCTATACAGCTTGAAATAACCAGTTGATAGCCTGTATGTGTGCCTGTGTATACAGAGCTCACATAAAATACTGAAAGCAAACTAGTTGAAGGTAGATTGAAATTAGAAAACTATTCTAACTTACTGGTATTACTGATAGAACATTATAAATTCTTCGTTATGGATTTAAAGTCTTCTCTGATTTTCCCATTTCCAGTTTTTTTTTTAATTCAAAATTGGATCATATTTTATGCTTGCAGGGTGTTTTCTCAATAAATACAGCCTTTCATATTGGTTTCTTATTTTATTCCTTCACATCTGGTTGGTTATGTCCCCAATTAAATTGCATTCCAATTTTTCTTACAATGGTAATAATAATACAACTTTTTCAGATCAAATAAAGCCTCCCCAAGGAGTTGTTTCTCTTACATCCTGGCTAAAATCCTGGCTAAAGTGCAGCTCATTTTCAACAGTCAATAATGATTTGTTTCTACCATATATTACTCATAAGGCCTAAAGCTCATTTTTTTCAAGGAGAAGAAAAAAAATCCCTGACATTAAAAATGTTCTACCAAACCCTTACTATATGAAATGTTAAAGGGACTTATTTAAGAAAAAGAATATCAAAACTATGAACAGTAAAATGACAACAAACACACAACTATCAACAACTGAATCTAAAAAGACAAAAACAAAAACAAAAACAAAACTAAGCAAACAAATAGAACAGATACAGAATCATAGAAATGGAGATCACATGTAGGGTTATCAGTGTGGAAGGGGAGGAGGGAGATGGGAGAAAAGGGACAGGGAATAAGAAGCATAATTGGCAGGTGCAAAATAGACAAGGGGAGATTAAGAATAGTAAAGGAAGTGGAAAAGCCAAAGAACTTCTTTGTACAACCCATGGAAATGAACTAATGTGCAGGAGAATGATGGAGGGAAGGGGGGTGCCAGGTGGAGGGGGTCAAAAGGAGAAAAATAGGACAACTGTAGTAGAATAATCAATAAAATATACTTTTAAAATAATGTTCTATATTGAGACATTGGCCCTCCAAAATCACTTCAAAGCAGCATTTCTTTTACATAGTCATTAAACATGCACAAAAACACCTCCTGTGCACGCAGACCTTTTGCTTGACACTATGGCATAGGAGTTTGGACAACATGGTGATAGGGGTTTTTGGCATAGTTGCATCTGTTGTGTTTGTTTATTTTTAAGAAACACAAGAGAAATTCTACACCCATGTGAATAGTTTCCCTTTTAATCAGTCTTTACTTCAGAAGGCTCAGTATGTTTTCCAAACCTCACCCCACAATGTTTTTTTTTTTTTAATTTGGAAGTAGGGAACTCTCAATAATTACTTGATGCCAAGCAGAGAGATACTGAGTTTTAGATCTGTAAGGGAACATAGAAATGATGTTGCTAAAACACCTGCTTATGTTGTGGGTAAATACTACATTTGGGCAGAAATTCAAATGAGCATGAGCAGTATAAGAGAGGGAAGGGATAAGGTCAAGAGGGCCAATTAAAAAGAGTGGCCTCTTACTTACCTGGCAGGGGAGATACCACGATCAGGAAGGTGGTTTTCCTAGGGTGAGGCTCACCCTTTGCACTCCGGGTGTGCTGACTCCCATGATTTCCCCAAATGTGGGAACCTCCACTGCATAATTTGTGGTAGTGGGGACTGCATTCACACTCTCTCCTGGAAAAATAAAAAAGAGTGACCTTGCTGGGCTTTGAAATTCAGCTGTGATTAAGGAGTCAGTCAACAGAGACTAAGTGAGCAGGACTTTGTAATTGGGTCTGAGAGTGGCCAAGGTAAACAGAAGGAGCTGGAGAATGAGGAAATGTGGAGACCCTGGTGACAAATACTTTTTGGAGGGTTTCTTCATTTTAATCATGCACTGCATAGCACCCTGAAAGCACATGCATGTCCAAATCCCAATCTAGCAAATTAGTATTAGCAGCCAATTAGAAACAGGAAGAAGAAACAAATGACCTTGTAAGCTGCCTCAGGGGGTAGGTTGAGAAAACAGGAGGGTCTGTGTAGGTAGTGTTTCACCAACTAAACAGGGTCCTCTACCTCTCCCTTGGTTTTTATCATGTCTGTGATGATTAATTATGTCTTAACTAGGCTATGGGCACAATTGTGTTTGGTCAGACACCAATTGAGATATGCCTATGAGGTAGTTTTTAGGTGTGTTAACATTTAAATCAGTAGACATTGAGTAAAGCAGATTATCCTTCATAATACCAGACGGGTGGCGGGGGCAAAAAAAAAAACAAAACGGAATTATCTTCTGGAGGGCGGGCCCTTTGTAGGACAGGCTTTTCCTGCTAGCTGCATGTCCCAGGAACCCATCTGTATCAGTGTACCAGTTGACATTTTTGTGAGAGGATGCCTTAGGCTTCAGTAAATTTTTTTTGAAGACTCTTTGACTGCATTTGCCCATTTCATGATAGGTGATTTAGGAGCACACCTGCCCGTACCATGCAGAGTGTTCAGTAGTTTTTGACCAAAAAATGGCATGACCCCCATGCGCCACCCATCCTCCTCACTCCATCTTACCCTGAGTAACATTTTTTGTTTCCCTGGATGAAAAAGAGTCCTCAAAAGGAAACGTTTTGCCAATGAGGAAGAGGTGAACAAAAAATGGCAGAAGCACTAAAGAGCATTAATATCAACAAGTTCAAAAACTGCTTTGAGCAGTGGAAAAAATGTCTCAATAGGCATATTGCATCAAATTGAGAATATTTTGAAGGTGAGGTGACTGAAGTTCAAACATATAAGAATAAATACACAGTTTTTTTATAAATAACTTCCAGGGTTTTTAGCCCCCCCTTATATGGGTGGGCTTCATCCAAAGAGTTGAAGGCCTTAAAGCAAAGACTGCAGATGCCTTAAGAGGACAGAATTCTGTCTGCAGACCACCTTTGGACTCAAAGGCAACTCTTGCTGGAATTTCCAGTTTGGAGCCTACCATTTAGATTTTGAACTTGCTAGCACCCTCACTTACATAAGCCAATTCCTTAATATAAATCTCTCTCTCTTCTCTCTATCACACACACACGTATATATACACACACATATGTGTATATACATACACACATGGGTATGATTATACATGTGTGTTTACGCACATATGTTTGCACATATATACATGTGTGTGTAACAGACACAATATCCCAGCAGTTGAAAAACACCAAGATATAAATATGCAGAAGAGGAATGGGAAATTACTATTATTGAAGTATGGGATTTCTTTCTCTTTTTTTCCAGACAAAATAGACTTTTAAAAAGTTGTATTTTATTTTTTATGCCATTATAGTTGTCCTTATTTTTCTCTCTTTTCCCTACCTCCACCCAACACCCACCACTCCCTCAGGCAATTCTCTCCACCATTGTTCACGTCCACAGGTCAGCCTAAAAATTATTTGGCTACTTGGCTAATCTGTAATAACCTATTTGTACATCTTAATCCTTTTGCCTCTTTACCCATTTCCCCCACACTCCCTCCCATCTTACAACCATCAAAATACTCTCTGTACCCATGATTCCATCTCAGTTCTTGTTTGCTTAGTTTGTTTTTTTTTAGAGCCAATAGTTGATAGATTTGTATTTTTTACCATTTTATTGTTCATAGTTTTGATCTTCTTTCTCTTAAATAAGTCCCTTTAACATTTTGTATAATAATGGTTTGGTGATGATGAACTTTAGCTTTTCTTGTCTGGGAATCTCTTCATCTGCCCTTTGATTTTAAATGATACTTTGCTGGGTAGAGCAATCTTGGATGTAGGTACCTGTTTTTCATGACTTCAAATATTTCTTGCCAATCTCTTCTGGCCTGCAAAGTTTCTTTTGAAAAGTCAGCTGATGGTCTTATGGGAACTCCCCTGTAGGTGAGTAACTACTTTTCTCTTGCTGCTTTTAATATTCTCTCTTTATCTTTAACCTTTGGCTTTTTAATTATGATGTGTCTTGGAGTGGGCCTCTTTGCATCCATCTTGTTTGGGACTCTGCTTCACCAAGTTAGGGAATTTTTTTTCATTATTTTTTCAAATAGATTTCCAATTTCTTGCTCTTTCTTTTCTTCTTCTGGCACCCCTGTTATGCAAATGTTGCACCTCTTGAAGTTGTCCCAGAGGCTGCTGTACTCTTCTTATTTGGGGGGATTCTTTTTTCTTATTGTCGTTCTGATCAGTTGCTTTTTGCTCCCTTATGTTCCAAATCTTTGATTTGATTGTCATGTTTGCCCACTCTACTGTTGTATCCCTATAAATTGTTCTTTGTTTCAATTAGTGTATCTTTCATTTCTGAGCAGATTTTTATGCTATTGAGGTACTAAGTAAGTTCCTTGAGCATCCTTTTAACCAGTATTTTGAACTCTGCATCTGATAGATTGTTTATCTCCATTTCATTTAATACTTTTCCTGGCATTTTGATCTGTTCATTTGGGCCATGTTTCTTTGTCTCCTTGTTTCAGCAGCCTCCTTGTGTTAGTTTCTATGTATCAGGTATAGCTGCTTGAATGGAAGTCTGACAACTATGGAATTAAAGAAAACACACCCATCTAGACTGGTAGGAGGGGTGCAGATACACAGTGGACTGGTCCCTCACTCGTGTGGTGGATAAAAGTTTGGGAGAGATATCTTTGGAGTAAGGAGTCCTAGCCCCACACCAGGCCCCCAGCCCAGTATACCAGTGCCAGGAAGATAAGTCCCCACAATTTCTGGCTGCAAAAGCCATCAGGGATTTTGTCAGTGGAAGAAACTTCTGAGCCCCAAGCAGTTCCTCTTAAAGAACCCACACACAGACTCACCTACTCAGACTCACTTCCTCTGAGCTCTAGCACAGGGGTAGCAGCTTGGAAGGCACTGATGGTATAGGAGGAGAAATAGAAGTGTCTGGGTATCAAGGCTAGCAGAGGCCATTGTCCCTTTTCTAAACCCTCTCCCCACAGAGCCAGCAAGCTGGTGCCTTATCTGAGACTCCATTAATCTGGCTAACACTGTTTTACTGGACTTGGGGATCTCCACAGATGCTACCCCACCCAATTTACAGGCCCACCCAAGCTGCTTCTTTATATGAATGGCTGTTCTTGGCTCAGGCTGCACAACTTCCTAAATCTATCAAACAAACAACAGCTCACCTCAGTGAGCCCCAGACCCAGCACTAGTAGCAGCCAACCTAGATTCACAGCTTGGCTTCACCTGGGAGTCTCCAAGCCCAGCGCAAGTAGCAGCCATCTCAGATTGCTTTATAGCTCAGGCAGTGTGGCCCTGGGCAAAATATAGGTGAGAGCTGACCTTGGCCTGTACCACCTGGGAAACCCCAGGGCCAGCCCACCCAGCGGACAGCTATAGACATCAGAGCACCATCACCCTGCCCTTGCACAGCTGGTACTCCACCACGGAGGGTGGAGGTTGGTGGTAAGTGGTCATAGCCAGTCCTTGCAGCTGACTGGCCTGGATAAATCCCTCCCATTGACCTGCCAACAGCAGCTAAGGCTCAACTACAAGGAGAGGGTGTACTTGGCCCATACAAAATGTGCACCCAAAATACCCAGCATGGGTGAAAGGGGAGGCTATGCCACTGGACCTTACAGGACACCTACTACATTAGGCCACACTATGAAGTATGGGGATCCTTAATTGAGTAATAAAACTTTCCTGAAATTGGATAATGCTTATGGTTAGACAAGCTGGTAATATACTAAAAACTACTGAATCAAACACTTTAAAAGAAAACTTCTATGGTATGTTAATTATTCTTAATTGATTTTTTTAAGTAGGGAGATAAAAGATATAGGATATGTCCACAAATATGCCATTCTCTGCTAGCTCCATTACTTCATCACCTGAAAAAAATTGTCTCTGCTTCTCTGGCACGGTGGTAACCCAGATGCCACATGTCATGCCCATCCAGCAGCCACCGAGTCCTACTAATATCACAAGAGCTCATCTGGAGCTCCTTCTCCAGAAGTGAAAATTGAGGAAGGCAGCTTCTATCTCTTTTTCAACAGAGGGAGATACTCTAGCATTTTGCAGGCTTGCAGAGAGTCACTCCAACCTCTCTACTCAAAAGACACCCTAAATTTCTGCTAGCCTCCTTGCCCAGCCTAGAGAGCCCCCTATAGGTATCCTCAAAGCTATCCCTATTGATGAGGACACGGTGATTAACTCCACTCTCAACCCACTCTAGAGGCCTCAGTGGTGCCCGGTGTAATCATGACCCAATTTATGGGGGGCTCCTTGGTGCCCAGAGCAGCCACTAGCATTGGCATCCCCATGAAGAGCGATATTGCTGTCTCTGACATAGTTACCAGAGCCACTTCCATGGGAGGTGAGGGGGTAGGGAGCAGTGCCATCCTGAGATGGAAGCTGCTGGTGGATCTGGGTCTATAGTCGCATCCTTTACAGAGGATGCTCATACTGTGGAGAATGTAGAGTCTGGACCATTGAAAGCCATTTCTGGGAACTGGACTGTTTCACCTTCTAAGGGGTCTGGTATGAGCTGGTCTCCTGGCTGAGGAACAGATGGAGACAAATGTCACCTGGCAACTACCCTAGAATATCTAGATTCCTCTGCGGAGCTGCAGACCCTGCGGTTCGCCTGTTTTTTCATTGAGTACCCCTCTTACTGAAGTGCAAAGCCTGCCCTTTGGAGCCAATATCTTCTGCAAATGTCATCCCAGGCCTGATTTGAAAGCAGAGCACTAGCCCAGGTCTCCCTGAGCATTGCCTCAGCTCATTAACTACCTCAAAGGTGCCATTTTCTCTTCAATTATTGTTCCTCTCCTGACCTCACCGTCATGGAATTAAAAGTACATTTTCAAGTAAGCAGTTGACTATAGTGTCAGTTATTGGGAGAGGAGTGCTGACTGAAAAACAAAACAGGAAAATGGAAGGACTGCGTGCAAGGGAGTCAAGGTTAAGGGAGAGAAGGAGGATGCCAAGGAACAGGGAAATCTGGAACAATGTGAGCACATTTAACAGCAAGAACTGCTCAGCAGGAGGAATTATGGGGTTGATGTCATGGCTGAGGCCACCCTTAGAGAAACCTCATGTGCTAACCTGACCCACTCTACGTGAGTTAGTAAAGGGCTTCCTCACCCAGGATTCAGACATCTGTGCGTTCTTATCAGTGGGCTGGAGAATTGAATTAAACATTATAGGGAGAAAGGGGAAGTTTGGAATGTTGTTTGATTACATCTAAGGGGGGGCAAAGGAAAAGAAAGAACCATCAACCCTGGGTTTTGTTACAGTGGTAGTAATAGCTGCACAGAGTAAAGCTCCACCAAAGAGAAAGAACAAAGATGCCCCAGGTTGAGCAGCAGACAAAACAGCTGGGAGACCCCCACATGGGTTTGCTGGTTGTACAAAGACAACCTTTGCTGATATTTCTATTCACAGGTCACATCATGCTTTGTTCTTGATGGAGAGTTAATGATGAGGTACACTCAAGAATGTGCAACTCAGTGAGTGTAATTAATAATACTGTATTGCCATTTGAAAGTTGCTAAGACAGTAGATCTTAAAAGTTCTCATCACAAGAAAAAAGTATATAACTATATATGGTTATGGATGGTAACTAGACTTATTGTGATCACTTTGTAATGTATACAAATATCAAATCATTGTTATACACCTGAAACTAGTATATTATATGCAAATTCTACCTTAATTTAAAAAAGAGGTAAAAACTTAAACTAAAAAAAACCCCAATGAATTGATGATGGAACTGTGTCTGTTAACTTAAGTTTATTAGTTTATTCACTCGGTAATGACAACCAATTATAAGGTGTATTTTATTTGAAAACTATAAAGAACGTAACTTTCCTAGTCTACCTTGCCCCTCCCATGTGCCATTCAGATACTTTATTGGGCACTTGACAGACTCTTTAGGAATACTTGTTAACTTGGTATCTCTGGTTATCTAATATTCATTCATTCATTCATTCATTCATTCATTCATTCATTCATCAATTTATATATCGTTTGCTTCCTGCCCTTAGCAGTGTGCTAGGTGCTGAAAATTAATGTCTAGCTGTGTGTGTGCCATTATACAGGTATACCCAACTTTTCATTAGGAATATGCTTTTAAAAATTCAAGTGAAAATTGAGTCATATTCAACCAAATGAAAGGAACCTAATGTTTAGGAAAAACCCAGAGGAAAATCCTTTTGTTACGTGGAGAATCTTCTTGTGATGAAAATTATCATATTTCAATGTTTCTACTCTGTAAACCTGTCTTTCCATATGCTAGCTTTTCCAAAATAAGAGTACCACCTGTATTTTATTCTCAGTTCTTGGGGTTAGTAACATTTCAATTGGTTGCAGAGTCTTAAGCTAATCATTTTCTTTCTCAACATTAAAAAATGTTGAATGGCCAAACACTCATCAAAAATGTCAAAAATGTTTTCACTTTTGAAAAACTACTCTAAATGTTGAAGTGGCTTGATTAGGTTAGAGTGGTTTTTATATCATTTTCTATAACCACTTAACGGTAACTTTTAATGACATCTACCAAGAGCTTATAGAATTTTAAAGCAATCAGAATTTTTCCTTCTGATATAGCAAGAAGAAAATTAAAGCAATTTATGCTACATAGAAGTTCTTATACTGTGTTCTATATTTATGTTATTAAATTAAGAATATGCAATATGATGTTTTTAGCCATATGGTGTTAACTTATATTTGCAAATCACTTTATATATATATATATGTATATATATAATATATATAATCTAATATATATATATTAGATTGTTTTAATGGGTCTCTATTTGAACCTCATCTAGTAACAATATGGCATATAATTTAGTTCCTGTTCTGGAAATTCAGACATAAACTTACCCCAAATCAGTAAACTAGGAAAATTAGGACCAGAAGGTGGAAGAGAGGTCTTACCCAACTGTTCAATTATTAGATATTGTTTAGTTCAAGGGGAGATTTGAAGTGGCCACTTCTTCATAATATACTGCATTATATTATCATTGTATCAGTCTGAGAGTAATGGCATGATAAGGTGTATGGATTCCTGTTTCTCCATGTCCTCACCAATGCTTTGTATTGTCTTCTTGATTATAGTTATCCTTACAAGTGTGAAGTGGTATCTCACTGTGGTTTTAATTTGCATTTCCCAATAGCTAATAGTGTTAAGCATCTTTTCATGCGCTTATTTGTCTTTCACATATCTTCTTCGGTAATGTGAATAGAAGGTTCCCTGAAATACTCATCTTTCCATATCATTAATTATTTTTCATAATACAAAACATACTACCTGATTTAAAACAGTCTCTTTCTTGGGAAAGGAGTGTAACCTCAGCTTTGTATCTATCGGTGGAACCATTAAAAAGAACAGGTAGAAAGAGTTACAGCTCCATTGAAGTGGAGATGCAAAAGTGAGTGTTTTTTTTTTAACCAAAATTATCTTTAATTCTGCCTTCAAGGTAAGGAAGAAACTGTGGCCAGCCCTGAAAAGTTTTATGGAAACCTATAAATTCCTACTAGATTGTTTGTCCACATCCATAGTCTTTCTCTGGCTTCTTAGGCAAGCCACGAATAGGACCAAGGTGAACAGTCTGACACCTGGAATTCCATCCATCACCATACTGTCTTCATGAAACACCCGGAAACTGACATGCTAAAAGAAAGTGAGAACAACCTAAAATATCAATTTTAAATTTATCGTTTTGCTCATTTTTGCCTGTTGGTCAAAGCAGAATATTTTTCTCATTACTTAGAACATAAGTTTTACATTCATCTAAGGACAGATCTCACTTCACATAAAATCAAGACACGAGTTTTCCTGGAGCATTCCATATGAAGCAAGAGAAAGAGAGAGAGATGGGGGAGAGGCCAACACATCACCCCTTTGATTTTACAGGACCCGCTCTGGCCTCATCGGCTGGTTTTGTTTAACATTGAATAAAGCCAAAGGGTTTGCAGCGAGCCAGTCTGTGAGCCCATCAAGGAATCAATGCCATTTTCCATAATCTGGCAAATCTTGAGGTGACTAGGGCTTTTTCTATAAACTTTGCTTTAAAAATTGCATAGTCTATTTTAAAAATCTAATTCCCCCAAAAGTGCTGCATTTATCCTAACCAGCTCCAAGGCAAACAGTGTGATTGGAAGTACATTCATAATTCAGCATGGTTAAATGCCAAGGGCCGAAGAGATAGCACCCCATTCGTCCATGTGGGATGGGATGACATTCATGGTTGATTCGGCTCCTTGCAGCAAGCTTTGTAATTGGAGAAACCTAGGGCAGTGACCCCAGCTGTATGTCCTGCTGGTATGAAAATAAATTCTCATTAGTCTGACAAGTGGCCAGTTTGGATGGTTCTTCAGTAACAAAGTAAAAATATGATCAGTCACAATTTTTAAGATTTCTAGACATATATACATAAAGGGAGAGAAGGAACAGACTAGGAGAGAAATATCTTTGTCTACAGTAACTATAAATATAACTAATACCTCTTTATAGCTCACCAATTTCCTTTTTCTATCATTTAATTTGAGTCACATATTGTACGAGGTAGACATTGTTGCATGCTTTTCAGATGAGGAACCTGAAGCAAGAAGCATTTTAGTGAGAAGCAGTTTAGTCTTGGCATTAGAAACAGGACATGTGGATGGAGTCAGACCTATTAGGTGTGAGTCTTATTTTTACTGCAACCTAGAAGAGTGAACTGTGATAAATTGCCCAGGAGAATGAACTGTGACAAATCACCTGATGGCTCTGTTTTCTAATCTGCAAAATGTTGATTACAATGGTCATTCTGCCATCACATTGTTGTGGGGATTAAATAAAACACTGCATATAATCCTCTTCAGTGGACAGTACATGGTAAGTGCTCGGTACATTTCAGCCTCTTCTACCAGCTGCTAAAGTCCCACAAGCCAAAAGTGTGAACTTCAGATGGAAGCCACCCACATTCAGGAAACTGAATTTACTGGCTCTTAGCTCAGTCTCTTCCCTCCATCTCATTCTGCCTGCTATGTTGTGTAATACTCTTTACATAAATAACAAATATTCATTAACAAAAATGCAGTGACCCCTTAGTAGGCCCACGGAATTACGATGGCCACCTGGAAGATTTTTAAATGCATAATATGTATTCCACAAAACCTTACAACTTTGTTTGCTAGCTAAGCAATACACACAGGAGACAAACACTTTCATACAGCACGTTAAAGCCTCTGGTGAGTCATATTGAGAATAGATGTCACCGTGGTGCAGAAAAAGGAGACCTATGGCCTAAAATAGGGAAGAATGGTTTTTGTCATGGTTATTTTTATTGTTGTTCTTACTGATTTTTGAGGACGTGGACAAACTTAAGCTAAGACTTGAAGTTCTAACTTTGATGAGTGAGGAAGAGAGGAATGGCAAGGGGGTTTCAAAAGAACAGGAACAAGGCAGAGAAGAACTTGGAAAGCAGGGTAAGAAAAAGAGATGGTGGAGTTAGGAGTGACAACTTCACATGGAAAGGACTGTGTGAGATTGAACTAAGAAGGCTGGAATTAATGGGTTGGAGGCTTATTTTAGTGATGGGCACTCTCCCCAGGTGTCCTGTGAGCTGTAGTAAATCTGTGAGCTGACTGGCTCAGTATTCGGTGACTTCTGTGGACATAGCAAAAACTTTCTGCTATTCAAGGTTGATGGACATAAAAGACGACAAAATCTGTGTTCGCATCTAGCTCAGTACCATACCCTAATTTGATCCTTAGCTAAAGGTAAAGTGTTTCTCTGTGTGTATGTGCATGTTTCCTTCCAGGAACAGTTTTAACTTGGATTCTCCCATAACCTGCAATTCATTGTTTATGGAGCTGGCCCCAGTCTAAGGAACAGCTGGGAAGTGGGCTCCTTAGCCTTCAGGCCACTATTGACTACAAGTCTTCCAGCACCACCAGATTAATGGGATTGGGTACAACTATAGTAAGTTGCGCTAATTAATCAATTTTATTTTACTTTATATACTTGTAGTTGAAGCTTTCACACTTAGTATGCAAATTTATGTAAATTAAAATTCAAATGCATGCAAACAGATACGCAAATATGTGTCCCTAGATTGCAAGGGAACAAAATCTGGTAGCCCTACTGTAAGTTCCTCAAACACAGTTGGGGGCAGGGAGAGAGAACTTGAACTACTCTTACAGCTTGATCTGCCTTTAATTTGTTAATATATGCAAGTTGAAAATGAAAATAAAAACATGTTTTACTTCAGCTGCTCCTTATGTTATAAAATAGAAAGCTGAAAATCTGCAACAATAACAGGAACAAAATCTGTGAGTCTCCTCATTGAGATAAGAATCGCAAAGTTTTATTTATTCCAAAATCATCTGCCTTTAGGCAGCAAGTCTCATAAGTATAGGTTGATAACTTTTAATTGATCGAATTGAAGCTCTAACCAAACCCTGAGGAAATGCTCAGGCCATAAAACATAAGACCTCATAATATAAACTTTCAGTTACATATGAACTTCTTAGGAAGCAATAATGGAACTTGAAAAAATTGGGGGGAAATTAAATAATGAAAATTATAATTTAATTAATTCATATTAAAACAAATATTTTATTTAAATGATGATTTATTTCCAAATGCACTCAAGTTAAGGATCAGGAACATTTTCTATGAGTATGAAAATGAAAACTTCCTAAAGAAAAAACAGGGCCAGCAGCTTATTTGAGAACGTATTGCAGTGGAAGAGGTAGGTATCTGACCCTCATAATGTTGCATATTGCAATTATTTGCAAGCAGGTCTAATCATTGGGAAAATAGTAAATGAGTGAACAGTAAATCGCAGAATGAGCCCAGGCCCAGGCATCCGAAGCACTGGATTTACTGCTGGCCCTGATGCATTAGTACTATGACATTTCAACATAAAGCAAGCTAGGCCTCAATTTTATCATCGGTAAAATAAGATAATAATAATTGCTTAACCTTTTCAAAAGATCACCATGCCTTTCAAATGAGAAATAGCAAAGTACTAAACAGATGTTAATTACTTTACAAAAGTTTATCTGTGGTCACTGCCAAGTTTTTCTTTCTGCAAGGCCTTTAAGCACTCAAAACTTGGTTAAGGATTCAATCTGATCAATTAAAGATTAGGAAACGTACATAAGAAACTTAATGTTTCAAGACAGATAAATTTTTTTGGTCAGTACAACTTGGAGTTATGTCAGTAAGGAGATGGTGTAATGGAATAGTAAAAGGAGACTATTTCTTAAATTTGCAATCATTTTCTCCTCTGTACATTAAAACTGTAATATATGAATTAGATGGTCCCTCAGGCTCTCAGATTCTGACTCTGGTGCCCATGGATCCTTACCTTGAGTCCTCTATTTTGTATAGAAGATCAGTCTCAGCTGGGTGGCTTTTGATGCTCCTGACCTATATCTCTTTTCACTTGCCACCGATTCTTAATACCATGGTCTTTTTGTCCATTGATTGATGAAATCATGTGTGCTAAAGAATGTCAATTGATGAAAGTAATTTTTTAAATGTTTGTTTGTTTATTTATTGTTTGAATATTTTCTCTATGAATATTGTTGGGTATTCAGTATAAATAAAACATGATTCTTCAACCTAAATATTTAAAGCCTTAGGAGGGAAAGAAGACACATTCATGCCTATTAAATCTAAAGTTGTCCTCGCTCACTTGGGGAGGGTAGAAAAATATTCTGAGATCAAAAAGGAAATGTCTCCGATGGTAAGCTAAAAGCATATGACTGGGTCAGTAGGTGCGAGCACTGGTGTTTCCTGAGAGCATTTTCAGGATCAGGTGACTGCTTTAAGGAAATTAATCTTGCAGCCCTGGCTTCAGGAACAGAGGTAAGGGTCTGTGTGTGTGCATGTGCGTGTGTTATATAAGGCAGCTTTGCTACGCCGTAGGTGAGAAACAATGAAAGGGTGACAGTGAAAATAACACACATAGGAAATGTCACTCACAAAGAGTCTTGGCAAGTGCTTTGTTGTAGTAGACAAAGGAAAAAATAAGAGATGTGTATGAATTCAAAGTCTTCAGCCTATGCTTGTAATAGAATGGGGCTATCGTTAACAGAAGCACACAGGTGATTTCATGATGGGGAAGTACTGGAACAGAAAGAATGAGTACAGTTTAGAATTTGTCTTGCTGCAGAGGTGATTTAGGAGACATATTTTAGCAAGTAAAGAAAGCCAAACAAAAACCTCGCAGAGAGGGAATGGTTTTATTAGCAGAAAGGAGTTAGTTGAAATCTTGGATGAGGGTAAGTTCAGGGACATGAAGGCTGGAATGAGAAAAGAGGTGAATGCCTCAATTTAGAGGCCCAGGAAAAGGTAGACACTTAGCGGTTGGAAGTAGATTTAGGCTCAGTAACTAAGGTTCTCAGGAGAGTGAGAGAAAAGAAATTTCAAGAGGGATGAGATGATGCGCAGTGGACAGTGCTTTCATTAATATGTAACAAATCATCCAAGAGAAAAGTCAAGGAGACACCCATGGGTCCAGCAGTCAGCTGATATTGGTGACACCTTTTTATGGAATATTATGTAACCATTAAAAGTAATGCCATGGAAATAATAGAGCAAAGTGTAAAATTTGCTTATAATATTATGTTCAGTGAAAAAAGTAAGTATGCTTATTTTAAAGAATGTCAGTAGGGGGTTGGGGAAGGGATGTGGATAGGAAGCAGAGGACTATGTGAAGATAGTCAACAGGAATTGTATATGATTAGCAGCGGTCTGAGTGATTTCAGTGGCCGTTTTTGCATTTAGATATTTTTAAATCACATTGGCTCTCCAAGGGAAAAATATTGGTACTAAGTATTTGGTTCTTTGATTTTTTTGTTAAGGAGAAGAAAATAGAGACCTTTGTGTTTTAATTTTGTGTTGAATTACTGGGGTAACACTGGTACACCAAACCATACAGGTTTCAGGTGTGCAACTCAACAAATCATATGCATATCGCATCGTGTGCTCTTCGCCCAAAATAAAGCTTCTTTCCATCCCCATTTATCCTCCCTTTCCCCCTTCCAACTGCCCCCAAGAATAGAGACTTTAAGAGAGGCATTCATTTTGAGAAAAAGCCAAATGAAGGTTTTGCATGCCCCTGTGGGAAAGAAGAGCTGTAGGTTCAAACCTAAAATTGCTATTTTATTTTACATACAGATGACTTAGGTTGAGCAAAAATCATCTATCATGTTGAAATAATGTTAATGTGCATTTTATTGCTTTTTTATTTATTTGAAATTTTAAACATTTTATAATTGTAGTAGAAGTTTGTAACTTATTTAGTGGTTGTGAGAGTTCATGGTATAGACAGATAGATAGATGATAGATTTTTTTTTTCATTTAAAAATAGGTCCTATGCTACAAAGGTTTGGCAAACATTGCTATGATCTTGAGCTACTAAAGATTTGAAATGTGGCTTGTCCAACTGGTATACACTAAAAATATAAATACACTCTGGATTTTGAGGACTTTTTATGAAGGAAAAAAAAGTAAATCGTTCATTAATAATTTTAGATGGATCATGTATTTAAATGATGTTATTTTGTATATATTGGGTTAAATTATATGTATTTTTAAAAATTAATTTTACCTTTGTCTTTTTACTCTTTTAAATGTGACAGCTAAAATTCTTAAACCCTGTATGTGGCTCTCAAAATCTTTCCAGTGCTGGCCTGTAGTACATTCGACCTGGCAGCTAGGCTGCCTACCACTGATAACCACTGTGTCTGCTGCCAGATGCTGCCCTGTTTACTTGCAATTCAGAGGCCAAGGAGTGGAAGGAGCCTAGTACTGAGATATGGATGGATGAATGGTTTAATGAGTCTTTTTTAGCCACAGCCTCTCAGAAAACACTTCTGTGCACAAATCAAGTGGGGCTAATTTGGCAGTGCATAAAGTATTACCACTTAGACAGCAAAAGGGGCCTGACAATGAATTTTCTGTAAATAAAGGGTACAGATCACCTGATCTTAGAGGTCCATCATATTGGGATGACACAAGAGAGAATATCAGACTCTTCACAATGTTTTCTTGGGAACATTCCTTTCCCTTTCAATATTTACATTATTGCTCATAACCCACCTAAGTATGACCAGTCCTCTAAGGACATACAGTCTCATGTTCATGGTAAAAGTTTTACCCTTTACAAGTTCCCCACAATTCAGGACTCATTTGTCTTCTAAACCAGTAATCTTGGTCTTGTGTTTTATGTAAACACTTTTGCGTGTTAGCTTATTCATCAGCTGTCCCATTCAGTGGAGAAGTGTTTCATGCCTTGAATCCTCCAGCACAGGATTGGTTTTCTGCTAGTAGCAGCCACTCAGCAACTGAATTAAATCAAATATATTCTTTCAATTGTGAGGGGTCATGCATATACACACACACACAACTTTACAAGGGAAACTACAAGTGCACATGTAATATCAGTTGATATGCAAATGTCTATTAAAGTAATGTAAGTTGAACATATGGGAAATAAAAAAATGTGTTTAATAGATCTAGCCCACCAAACATCATAGCTTAGTCTAATCTACCACGACCATACTCAGAACACTTATATTAGACTAGAGTTGGGCAAAATCATTAACACAATGAGTGCACTGTAGATATTTGGTTGTTTACCCTCATGATTGTGTGGCTGACTGGGAACTGTGGCTCACCGCTGCTGCCCAGCATTTTGAGAGCATCATACCACATGTTACTGGCCTAGTAAAAAACCAAAATTCAATATGCCGAGTATGGTTTCTACTGAGTGTGTATCACTTTTGCACCATCATTAAGTTTACTCATCTTAGGTCAAGTACCGTCTGTGGTAAGGAAAAAGAGAGAGCCTGAGAATGAAGGGAAAGTGAATCTCCTTTATTTCTTCTGTGTCTGTTTGTATATGTGACCCAGATATGTGAGCATAGTTCAGTGGAGAAATATCTAGATTATGCCAATATTTCCAATATTTACATGTCAATCTCTATAGGCATAAAATGTAGTATTCCTTTTTGCTTTTGCCCTTGTATCATGGTCAAATCACAATCTTCACTTCTTCTTATCTCTAAAGCTTGGAAAGGTGATATAGGGTTTGACTCACTATTTACTAATGAGTTCATCGTCTAATGTATGTAATCAAGACTGGAAATAAGAGAGTAAAAATGAAAACAAGATTAAGTAGTAAATAGTGGACTTACTGGTGGAGGCCGATTTCACATATATCAACATTTCTAATTGTTTTATTGAATTGGAAAAAACACAGGTTGAGCAGAAATTTCAAGAAAGTTTTCTCCAAAACATAACCTAACTTCTGTTGGCTATAAGGAAGGCAGTTGGTGGGAATGTTTATGTTTAATAAACTTTAAAAACAAAGAGATATCCTCCCTAAAGTGTTCCTATTTTATTCAGAAAAAAAATGCACTGAGCTTCTCCATACACTTAAAGGTGAATGATATAGTCTCTATTCACTGCACGTATCTTTAATTTCCTCATGAAATCGCCCAAGGTCTTTGGGCTTCCCTGGAATGTGCCATCAAGATCTAGGTGAAGTCCAGTGACAGTAGTGAGAGTGGCTAGTCTCAATCAAAAAGAAAATAACTTGGTTATGTATGACATGCTACCTGAGGATCGGTGCTATGTATGTTCTGGGCTCATTCTCTGGAAAGCAGCTTTTTCTGTTGTGAAGATACTAATAAATAAGATCATAAAAGTAGGGTCGTTTTGCCTAAAATAATCAATTATTCATTTTTTGAGAATTGTAAGGCCATTTCCAATCAATGAGAAAAATAAATCTGTCAGTTTAACCTTCCTGAGTGAATATATCATATGTCCCTTCTTAATATATATAATTTCGAAGCATAGTACAATGACTGGTATGTATATATCTGGTGAATGACAGAGATTTAGAATCCAACCAGCTCTGTGTCTTAAGAGAAGGTATTCTAGGCACACTGGGCATGAGAACTCATTGAGTGATATGGCTGAGTGCTATTTGGTGGTTAGTTGGTATTCAGCATTTATGCATTCCTTCTTCTGATGTGCTC
>PVKM010013612.1:0-30165 GCA_004027735.1 Carollia perspicillata
CCTTAATGCACAGCTTGGTTGTTCCTGCTCACACCCAGACCCAGCAGAGGCAGCCACCAACTGTGGATAGCTTTGTAGCTCCAAATAGGTTGCCAGAGCCAATTATAGGTGGCGTTAGACATTGGTCTGCAGCAGAGTGCCCCCCAAGAGGCCCCAGAACCAACACACCCAATGGCCAGCCTCAGAAAACACCAGAACAGGATTCAATTAGCTTCACAAGTGGCATATCCAAAGGGATATCTTGGCAAGCACCAGACTCTGCAGAGGTGAGCTCTGCTTTGTGTGGTCAGCACCTGCACAGCAGCTCATGCTCTGTGGTCAAAGTTGATTCTCAGTCAGCCAGGCTGATGGTCGACCTCATGAATGAACAGGCTAATAACAAGCAAGACTCAATTATAACAGAAGGGCCCACATAGACCAAACACGGGACATTCTTGGAGCAACCAGCTTAGGTGATCACGGAGACTGCACCACTGGGTCTCACAGGACATCTGTTACATAAGACTGCCTTACCAAGACTGGGAGTCATAGCAGATATACTCAATACATACAAACAAACACACAGGGGTGGCCAAAATGAGGAGACTAAGAAACATGTTCCAAATAAAAGAACAGGAAAATCTTCAGAAAAAGAACTAAATGAAATAGGCAAGTAATTTATCAGATATAAAGTTCAAAAAATAGTTATAAGGATGCTCGAGGAACTCAGTGAGAACTACAACAGCATAAAAAAAGCATAGAAACTATAAGACCAGTCAGAAATAAAGAATATGATATTAAAATGAAGAATATACTAGAAGGAATAAACGGTAAGTTGGATGAAGCAGAGAATGAAGTCAGTGATTTGGAAGACAAGGTAGCAGAAAACACCCATCAGAGCAGCAAGAAGGAAAAACAATTTTTTTAAAACATTTTACTCATTTATTTTTAGAGAGAAGGGAAGGAGAAAGAGAGGGAGGGAAACATCAGTGTGTGTTTGCCTCTCATGTGTCCCCCACTGGGGACCCAGCCTGCAACCCAGGCATGTGCCCTGACTGGGAATTGAACCAGCGACTCTTTGTTTCACAGGCCCGTGCTCAATCCACTGAGCTACACCAGCCAGTGCAGAAAAACAATTTTTAAAAATGAGGATAGTTTAAGGGACCTTTGGGACAACATGAAGCATAACAACATCCACATCATAGGGGTGCTGGAAGAAGAAGAGAGAGAACAAGGGATAAAGAACTTATTTGAAGAAATAATGATCAAAAACTTCCTTAACTTGGTGAAGGAAAAAAGACACACAAGTTCAGGAAGCTGGAGAGTCCCAAACAAAATAAACCCAAAGAGGCCAACATCAGGACACATCATAATTAAAATGACAAAGGACCTCAAGAGACAAGTTCTCCAAAGAGGACATAAAGATGCTCAACAGACATAGGAAAATGTGTTCTTTCCCAAACTATGATACGTGATTCATTACAGAAATGCAAATGAAGACCACAATGAGATATCACCTCATGCCTGTCAGAATGGCTATCATCAGTAAATTAACAAACAATAAGTGCTTGAGAAAATGTGAAGAAAAGATAGAAAATTGTCAAAGAGCCCAATTCAGCCTTATAAAATAATATTTTATCTTGGTCTATGTTTTATTTCATTAGTAGGAAATACACTCTATCACTTTTAACATTAATTCTCATGAACTTTTTCTAAATCACTGCTGGCTTACCCTTGTGATAAGAATGACAGCATATAAAACATTTCCATGAGTCTCTTATTTGTCTCTTTTGTATGGTGCTTTCCTTCATTTAAAAAAAACTTGCCACTTTGAGGGCAAGTTTTAAAACAGAGGGAGAGAAAACAAAATATTAGAAGAAAGTAATATAATGTTGTAGCGACATTTAGGTTCAGAGTGATTTACAGACTGCCTTGGGAAATTTTGGAAAGTCTTATATATTATGGATTTGACTCCATAAGGAGATTAGGACCAATCCCTTAGAGATGGATCTGGCAGCCACCCAAAGAGCAAAAAATGTGGAACTTGGGGCACCTTCTCTTGTTTAAGGGAGCTCCTGCAGTAGAAATTTGGGGTTAAGTCCACCAGGCAGTGTGAGCACCGGACTCTTGATGGGCCTGCTGTGGCCCAGCAGGTGTCCCCCAGACACGCTGTACACAGGACAGCTTATCTTGGGGTGAGGATAAAAATAGAAAGGAAAAGGACATATTTCTGTTGTGGCTGTTTACAGAACCCAGCATTTTGGTCTTCAAAGGTCTTAGCCTCATAGAGCTGTAGGTTGTTGTTTTTCATTTATTCCCCCAAAAGAATGTGGAGGATGAAATATTACAAACACTTTCCTGTTTCAGCATTGTTTGATTTCTTTAAAAAAATTAATAAAAACAGTTCCTAGCAGCTGGTCAAAACAATTATACTCTTCACAAAAGCCTTTGCAGATGACACTGAATGTTAAGAAAATAATCCTTTCAATTAGTGTGTGGCCAGTGCACCTGTGAACTGAAACCATCCAAGGAAACATAACCTTCGATGTCCATAAGAACAATTGAGAAATTCATCCACTTTGCCTTTTTCTACTGCCACATTCACACAGATGTTAATCCTGGGGTGCAAATGTTGAAAGGGCCACTTCTGTATAATCCCAAGAGCATGAGAAACATGAGTTCAGATCAGGGAAACTATTCATTGTCACTGTCTGCCATCAGTATCACTGCCCTTTGTTTTTAGGGCTGCTTCTTGTTTGTGCTCTTTCCCAAACTATGGCATCTAAGTAAGCATTGATACTTGCATAGAGTAGGCTGTCAGGCACACTGACAGTTTACCAAGACTTTATTTCTCAAAAACCTCGATGAAGTACTCTATGTGCATATAGCATTATGCTTGTTGTTAGGATATAAACTGTAGGGATATAAGCAGGACTCCTGATTTTAGCAATTAAATTAACTTAGTTGTGATGCAGTTCCCAACTGTCTTTATGATGCTGGGCAAAAGACTTGTTCATTCTGGCTGCAGTTCTCTTACTGGAAAATTAAGACACTTAGATAAATGAAATTATAAGACACTGAAGATAGAATTGAAGAAGATACAAATAGGTGGAAGCACATATTGTGTTCATGGGTAGAAAGAATTAACATTAACATGTCCATACTATCCAAAGCAATCTATAGACTCAATGCAGTTTTTTCAAGATTCCAATGATGTATTTCAGAGAACTAGAACAAATATTTCAAAACTTTATATGGAACCACGAAAGGCCCCACATAGCAACAGAGATCCTGAGGAAGAGGAACAAAGTTGGAGGAATCACACTACCTAATATCAAAGTATATTAAAGACCATAGTAATCAAAACAGTCTGGTACTGGCATAAAAACCGACACAGATCGATGGAACAGAATAGAGAGCCCAGAAATAAACCCATACCTTTATAGTCACATAATATTCGACAGAGGAAGTGAACATATACAATAGGCTAGGGATAGTTTATTTAATAAATGGTGTTGGGAAAACTGGACAGGTACATGCAGAAAAATGAAACTAGGCCACCTTCTTACACCACACACAAGAAGAAATTCAAAATGGATCAAAGACTTAAATGTTAGACCCAATATCATAAAAATCTTAGAAGAAAAAATAGGCAGCAAAATATCAGATATTGTTTGTAGCAATATTTTATCAGATATATCTCCCAAGGCAAGGGTAAAACAACTATGGGACATTTACTCAATGGAATACTATTCAGCTGTAAAAAAAGAAGAAGAAGAAAATTTTACCCTTTGCGATTGTACCGATGGACCTGGAGAACATTATGCTACATGAAGTAAGCAAGTCAGAGAAAGACAAATACCATATAATTTCACTCATATGTGGAATCTAATGAACAAACTTAACTAGCAAGGGAAATGGGAACAGACTCCTAGATGGAGGGCAGGATGACAGGTAGGAGGGAGTGGAGGTTAGGGGGTGAAGAGATTGAGCAAAAATGGAAAAAGACTCATGGACATGGACAATAGTGTGGTGACTGCTGGGAGGAGGGGGGCATAAGGGGACTAAGAGGTAATGGAAGGAAAAATATAATAAAAATGAAATTAAAAAAGATAGATCAATGAAGTAATTATTATAAAAGTAATACAGAAGGTTTGTAAGCCAGGAGAAGGCATCTGGATTTTATCCCGGTAAAATGGAAGTCATCATAAGTTTTTAAGCATGGGAGTGATATGATCTTATGTACGGGTATTAAATGTACTAATCTGTCTACCTATAACACATACATCACAGAAGTCAAGAACTGAAGCAAGGAGATCAATTTTGGGCTATTGCAGTGGCTCCAGTGAGGGATGGTGATGGCTTGTACCAGGGTGGGTGCAACCGAGAGCAGAGAATGAGTATTTTTGAGTTGTTTTGGTAGTAGAGTAGAAAGACCCTGGCGATGCTGCATTAAATGTGAGAGTACAGGAAAGAGCGGAAGCAAGGGTGATCTTTGGATTTAGAGTGTGAAGCAATTGAGCAGAGGTGGTTTTATTTACTCAGGGAACTGGGGAAAAAATTCTGCTTTGGCTACAGTAAGGGTTTGTGGCATTTGGCATGTTTCAAAGAGGCCACCACGCTCTTTGACAACATGATCCTGCTGTTTGCTCTTCAAGAAGTGCAGTGTAGTTCCCTTTCTATGAATCTGAGTGGGCCTTTGAGACTCCTGATAATCAGAAGGTTGTGGAAGTGATGCGTGACTTCCAAGGCTAGGTCAGGGGAAGCTTTGCAGAGTAACACAGACCTCCCAGAGCAGGATCCAGCTTCCCTAGCTTCTAGGAGCAGAGACTGGATTGAGGCTACAGCTGATCTTTTCCTGCCTGGGAATGACGGGAACAGGTAATCAGAGCAGCTTTCCCCTAGTGGCACCCTGGAGCTGGTTAGCTCCACTCAAGCCTGTCTCCCTTGCTGTGGTCCACATACCAGTACCCTTCCTCCTTCATCGGTGTGTTGCACAATCTCCAGTCAAACCACTACGGGCACCCACCTTTTGCCACATTCACACTCAGCTCCCCCTCAGCCCCTCAGTTTCCTTAGCCAGACCTGCCTCTGTAAACAGCTCTGGCTCTGGGTCCTTAATTGCTAAGAACCTCTTCCATGTTCATATTCTATACACTTTTTGCCTTAATCATGAGCTAATTTTCCCTCTTGACATAATTTGCCTCCATCTCAAGCACAGAGCATAACTTCTTGGGCACTGAGAACTTTGAGCTAAACATAGGGGCCCAAAAGAATCCAGCTTTTGCTGCTAGACCCTTGCCCTAGCCAACTTCCCTTCCTCTTCCATCCAGCCTGCATGCGTGGCCAAGCCATCTCCTTCTGTCCTTGCCACCATATCTCATGACTGTCAGACCACCCCCATATTCTTGTGGGGTCTCTCTCACAGTTTCTTCTGCACCCTAACTCTTTCCCTCTTCCTAAGCAATTTCACCGAAAATTACTTTATGTCAGCATTACTTTTGGAGTGCTGTGAGAAGCAGAAACATGGCAGTGAATAAAACTGCAGCATTCCTGCCCTTGTGAAGCTTATAATCAAGTTTGGGGACAACATTCATATCAATTTCTCACCCAAGCAACTTGCCCAAAGCTATTTGATAGGAGATAAAGAAAGTGTTTGGTTATAAAAGCTATTAATCTTTCCTGCTCAGTTTTTGCAATTATTCCAATACACATATTTGGAACATGTGTGTATTTACATGGAGACCATATACACCCTGGTCCAGGCTTCTGTGGCCCTTTGGTCATTCTGCTACTTTTGGTGGTTTTTTTGCTATGCCGATATTTCCGGTACACATCCACTCCTGCAGTACACTTCAGGGAACGAACCATGTGTAGCTCACCTCCTCCCCCTTTCCCACCTTTCCTTAGTGCTAATGGTTGCTCAGTTCATTTAGGATGACTGATGTCCCTCGCTGATCAGTATAATAATTCATTTTATGCATTATTAATGACAAAATTATACATTTAGAAATGAAAAACATGACTATTATCAATGTCATGATGGGGTTTTTTTTGATAATAGGAAGTCCTCTAATTAACTGTTTTGCAACCGGAGCCCTGTCTTTCTTTCTCTCTTATGTACAAAAGCAGATAATCCTGGGCTAAGTAGCTGAGGGTTGTTTCCAATACTCTAGAAAGTTAGAATCAGCCCCAAATAATGCTAGCTGCTAATGCCTAATATTTGTGTAGTGGGAAATATAATAGACATAAAAACTTTGGGCAAATTCATGTTTTAAGGACACGGTATATTTACTGACTTGGTGGTGTTTTTTGTCTATTTATTTATTTATTCACATTGAAGAAGGATGTACACAAGTCGTACTGAAGAGCCTCACGGGCCAGGCAAGGTCTTCAAGCGGGAAGCTCCTTTCTGAGCTCCGTCTTAGAATCAGGGCTAAAATCTGCCATTTCTGTCTAGGAAAGCAGCCCACAGGCATTGAACAGGAAGACATTAGGGGTGGGGTCTCCCTTTGGAGAAAGCATATTTTGCACATGCCTTGTCCATGTGAGAGAGGAACAGAGGCATGCAGGAGTGTGCTTGCTGCCTGACATACCTCACAGTGAAGGACCTTTCTTACACCTGTCTCTACTTACCTGAGTGTCAGGGCTGGGGTTTGTTCCAGGTTATTCCACTGGTGTCACAAGGGGGCTGACCAGGGGGCCAAAGACCAGTATACTGAGAAAATCATTTGGTGTGTCTTAGTGTTTACATATGTTTCTGTGTGTTGGATATGAATGCTCCGTATCATTGCCAGAGCTTCCAGCAAAACACAAACATCTCCATGGAAAACTGTATCTCATCTTTGAAGTTTAATTCATTGTCCACAAATCCTATGTGGGAGCTCACTAATTCTTCACATCTGAAGTTTGGGCAGTGTCCTGGGGTCTTCTCATTACTAATCCCACACTGGAAATGTCATTATTAACTAAAGACAGATTATACCACCCGAACACCACCATGTGTCTCTCATTTAGCCTCTTGCCATAGCATCAAGATTAGAATAAGTGGCCCGGTTCCTTGAAGTGTCCATGGAGAGTGCCAGAGCTTGCCCCGCTGGATGGGAGAGGATCGTCCTTGCCTTTGGAACAGAGCATGGAATGAATGACAAGCAGTTTTCAACAAGAGTAAAAATCACCTCTTTCAGACTAAATCGCAAAGCTCCAATCAAGGACCTTGATGACAAGTGAAATTAAATAAAACATGAGTGATGAAACACTGTAATATGTTTACGGTGAGCTAGTCCAGACAGCTGATAATTAACTGTTGCCCAAACAGCAACTTGGCAGTAAATGGCTGTGACCAGGACATGGAGCAGTAGTTAATTGAAAGTACTAATAACGATCTTTGCCTCTTTTGAAGAAGCACGTGTTCTTCAGCGGGGGGAAGCGAGACAGGGAGATCATGGACCCTTCCAGCGCATAGGCTGCCTGTGGGTCTGGATTCTGAATCTGCCTTGGTGTTTAGCTTGCACATTCCTATCTGCCATGGTAACGCTGTTTACACTGGGCGGTCCCAGAGCAAATGTCTGTGTGCTTTTTCCTGGGCTGCCACCCACAGAACCTACAAAGTCTGAAAACAAATAAATGCAGATGCGCACAATTTAAATAAGTTAAAAAATATGTTTTTAGTATCAGCCTAGATTTTTACACTTAAAATAGTTTTGGTTTGAATCCTTCTCAGCTCCTATTTTTGCTGAATGTGAAGCGACCCCGTAGAGAGGAAAGACGGTATTTAGAAAAGGAAACAAATCCCTCATCTGAACTTAAAATTCACATATGAAAAGGAACCCAGATGTGAAAAGGAGGCCTTGCTTATCTGTGAAATGAAGGTTGGAACAGATGAGCCTGTGGCCCCGATTCTCCCGCTCTGTGAGCTGTTATTGGAAGAGGATTCAAAGGAGGCGTGGAAACTAAGTCCGAACACATGTGATTAAATGTGATTTAGAAGTAGGAGAAATGATCATACAATACAACCCTTAGTGCAGATTTCTCCCGTGGTGCCCGTGGTGCCCGTGGAGTGCACGTAGTGGTGGCAGAGCAGACCAGGAAGGCCATGGTCAGTTCGGACTTCGCAGTTGCTGACACTAGTCAGTGTTGGATGGTGTATGCCGCCCTCTTACATTATTTTCTGCTTTCTTCCGCATGCCTCCCACCTCATAAGCACCTGTTCTTGTGTATGTCCTTGCAATCTAACTTCCATTTATTTCTATAAAATATGTATCCTTTATATATATGTATATGTATATATTTTCTCCTCCCCTTTAAGCTGTTGGCTTCTGGGAATTGCAGATTTCACAATGTAGTACTACTCCATTTTTGTCTGTAGGTTATTTCCCCAGGAGAAAAAGCAATAATTTCCTAAAATCTGTATGAATATGAAAAAAGCATATTGTCTTGATTGTTGTTTCTTATTGTGCAACATAAAAAGAGTAAAAGAAAAAATATGTATTATTGGTTCTGATCACTGAATAGTGTTCTGTTGATTGCACATGTGCTCCATTTTATTTATTCATTCACTTATTGGTGGAGCTTTTGGTTGCCTTGCTTTTTATTCATAACCCTGCAAAGAATATGTGTGTACAGACGTGGGTTTCTGTATAAAAGTTACCACAGGACTTGTACTCAAGAATAGAATTGCTGGGTGCACCTATCCCATGCTGGGAAAGGTGCATGTTCAAGGGCACTTACTGCTATGAAACTGTTCACCAAAATGAGTTCAGATATCCACCTGCAGTCTATGATGTTTCCTATTTCCACACACCGTTGTATTACTTGACTTTCTAATTCTCTATAGCGTTATGGGAGTAAATGCTATTTTATTGATGTTTGAATTTGCATCCCTCTGATTACTCTTGAGGTTGAGTGTCTATTACCTACTTGGCAGACACAATACTGTGTTTCACCACACAATTCTCTTTTTCTAGAATCATGGAAAAGCCATACTTTACAGCTTTTGTTGCAATTATTTTGTGTTCGTGTGAATGAGTCCTGGCCAATTGAAGGTGGGTGGGAGTGTGATTAATATCAGCATTTATTATTTTCTGGGGATTATCAAACTGGTTACTGCAGTTGTGCTCACTTTGGCCTTCTTTCTCCCCCTGCACAAATGAGAGGGGTATGTTTGGGGCAACAGAATCCATTCTCACTCTTAACTTGAGGAGTGTACCATTAGCAAACATCACCATCGTCCTAACCCAGGGGTTGCTGAACCTGAGAATATAACAACCTCGTGCCCCTGCTTTATCAAGTCCCAGCCAAAACTTGACATGGGAAGTTTATAAGAAAGTGTCATATTGGTGAAGGCTTCTTCCAGCTCAGGATGTCTTTGTGGAATTGTACTAAGATTTAGAGAGAAACAAAAATAGTGAATGTCTGCTTTCAGGAAGGCTATGCTATGTATGAATCTCAGTTGTCATTGTCATGTTATCACATTAGTGGTTTTCAGTCTTCCTAAGAAGCCACAAGTAGGATATGGGGTGGGCATTAATAAAAAATATTATTTACAATGCCCTATCTTGTACTCTTCAGAGACAGCATCTTTGTACTACTACAAATCGAGATATTAGGAGTAAGGATGTGAGTGGTCACATGCAAGAAATTGTCCAGTATATCACCCTAGTGAGTATGCAGAGTGACAGGTGTCCAAACATGTTTCATTGTATTAAGAATTATAGTTTTATCTGCTTCTGGGAGGAGGGAATGACAGTCTTTTCTTTAAAATAACACGGTCCATTTTATTTGTTTTGTTGGATACACTTCACGATCATTATCCACCACCAGGCACATTTCTTTGCTCTCACTATTCAGGGTGCAGCACCTCATCCTCGACCGCCCTGTAGTGCACAGCTGCCAGTTATTGTTTCGTCCCTGCAGCACTTGCATTGTCTTCAGTCCCAAGCTGGGCATCAACAGAAGTACTGGAGTGAATTACTAGTACACTTTTTAAAATATTTAAAAATATAGGAGTATAATTTTAGTTCTTTCCAAGAGAAATTCCACCCTACCCTCATACCCATATTAAGATGAGAGTTAAAAACATGAGTCAAATTCTTAAACTGGAGGGTTTTTTTTTTTCAATTCCTCAAATGTTTACACTATGAGATGGATTCAGTTATTTACATGGTAGTCTCCAAAGTGGGATTTAACATGCCAATGGGTTAAACAAACAATCCATTGGGGTGCAGAAAAAAATGATAGAACTCTTACTAATCTATTTTTAGTGTAAAAATGAAGAAATAAACTACTACTTACTTGATATGGACATGGATCCTTGCTCATTCTGCCACCTGGGTTGGGCTTCTGAGGGAAGAGGGTATCTACTTTTATTATAAAGTTCGAACCAAACCAATTCTTACAAAATGGACAAGTGGCTTTAAATGACTCTTTTTAAGATATGTGATAAGATGGAGATAACACTAATAATGTAAGTATTAGCAGCAATGACCCTGATCCCATGCTTAGCACCTACCTCCACTCCTTCACCAGTCCTCTCACAAAGACCTGATTAATTAGATCAGACAGAAAAGGGGCAAAATTTAAAATGACTGAAAGGACTAGTTGAAAGGGGAATTTGTAGGCATTCACATTAATGATGATCCCTGTAGGAGACCGTTCTGCATGGCATGGGCCCAGCTCCCACTGGGAGATGCACAGGACCCACACCCATGGATAGGTTCTCCCATGGGGAAATCAGGCCTGCAATATGCCTAGGCCACTTTGAGTCTTGCTTTTGCTAAAAAAACCCCTCACCCGAATTTGTGGCAAACATTTACTGCAAAATAACTTCCTAAAATCCATGGTAATCCTTCCAAGGAGGAGTGTAACTGTGTAACTAGTTCACCCACTTTTGCCTTTTCATTTGCAAGTATCCCTCTACTGTGATGTGGTTAGCAGCATTGCCTCCTTTGTTTTCTGTAAAAGGGAACCACCTAAAGCAACCTGTGCATAGTAAATGAGGACCACCATGTAATGTGCCAAGAAACCCAATAAAGGCTGGTCATGGTAAGGGCTGTGGCTTTTTGCTCCTCTTGAGAGAAAAGCCATGCTCTGTCCCTTTTCCTCCATAGGACTCGGTAGTCCATGTGAATGTCTCATTTCATCCATAATGATGTGGATACCATGGGCCAGTGTCCAAATCAGATCCCCACCATGAACATATAGTGTACCTTGAAATATTAGCTTATAGTGTGAAGTTGTCACGATTAACTAGGTATTTTAATATCTTAATTGTTATTTTCTTTATTATATATTAACCTTCATTATATCACTCTCTCTCATAAACACATGCATATATATAGTATAAACACACAAGTAAATATTTGTATTTGAAGCTCGTGCTCAGAAATTGTTTAAAGCTGCCTGATTAAAAATGTTAAGAGATCGCTTGGCTGGAGGATAGTGTGAGTGGGAACAAGCTTTGGTTATGCTTCTCGCTGCACGCAGGTTAACCTTCTCCCCCCAAACTTTTTGCTTTCATGACTCCTATCTATTGATGGTGAGCTAGTCTTACCCAGAGATTAATATTTGGCTCCTCCACAACATTCCCGCAGAGTGTTTCTGACTAAAGCAGGTGCAGCTTCCTTTTGAAAGGACTCAACATTGTTTTTGTTTATTTGTTTTACTCTATGCTGACTTTATCCTCTAGAAAATAGTGCTATCCTTTGGAGCCTAAATGTTTAAGATCCAGCACTATCTAGCCAGGTAGAAGAAGGCAAATTGCTCCTGTACTGGGGAGTAGAGGTGACTGAGAACTGTGGAAGTGAGGGCCTTCAGCTACACGACCCTAGTCACAAGTTAGCTTTGTTGATCACGAAGATGGAAGACCAGAGCCAGATGTCACAAACAAGAGTAATGGCCAAGATCGGCCTTGCTCCAGCAAAAACAAGAGGAGGTCCTTGATTAAAACACAGAGTGGGATACATGCATTGGGATGAACCCCAAGGGTTCTATCAGACATTCCCTAGGTCACCCCAGGATGTGGCGTCCACAGGGTAACTGTGGTAGATTGAATAAAACCAGAAGAAAGAAGTGAGAGTAGTGTGAACCAGAGGCCAGCAGCCAAGAGGCTGGAGCCTAAGAAGAGAACAACAAGAAGGAGGTATCTAGGCTCTTACAATTTTTCTAGCAGCAAAAATTCTTTTTATTGTTTCCATCAGAGACCTTTTTATTCAGTTAGGCTTGATCTTTTCTCCCCCTCACTGGAGGACATGCTTATTGATTTCAGAGAAGGGGGAGGGAAAGAAACATCAATGTGAGAAAGAAACATTGATCAGTTGCCTGTCATATATGCCCAACATACAACCGAGGCATGTGCCCCGACAGGAAATTGAACCCACAACTTTTCAGTTCATGCTCCAACTGAGTCACATCCTCCAGGGCTGTGCCTTGGTCTTAACTGGCCACTGAGGAACAAGAATCTGACACCTGTGGAAATCCTTGGTAGCTGACTCCTTGGCTGGACCCCGACCCTTGCTTTCCTTTGCCTTTGTCGTTTATCCATTGTCCCACCTGCCCGGCCAGGCATCTGTGCTGTACTGTGTTAAACGTACAGGCCACTTGGCAATAAGCTGGCACTTAAACTATACAAAAGAATACTTAAAACTTTCATTCTATCACTTACAGAAAATCAGTAAGGCTTTCTCCCAGGATTTCTGGGAATATCTAAGAGACTTGTTTTTGTGTTCACTCACGACTGAGCTCCTGGTTCTACTGAATCTATTCAGGTTAATCATTTTTACTATTCAATTATGCACTGGTTTCCTCAAATATGGAAACTAAACCTCTTTTTATTTTCTTTTTCACATCACACACATCCCCTTTACACATCTTTGTGTGCATAACAGGTTGTACAGGAGGTCTGCACAAATGGAAGGATCTGTATTACAGCAACACAAGCCCATTTAATATTGAGTAATAAGTTTCTTATTCCCCAAACCATTTAGCCTTCCCACCACAGGGACTTTCCCACTGACTGCCACCTCACTGAGCACCACAGTGTCCTTTCTAGCTTCTCTCTGTTTGATTCCACTTGGAAATAACCAAATTTCTCCTAATTTTGATGGATATTAATTTGGCTCTCATTAGCATTTAAACCCCATATCCAAACTCAGTTCCTTTTAGATATCCAAACTTTATGAAAGTTTTTAAAAACTGCATATAAGGATTTGGTTGGAAATCTTAAAAAACCACCTTCATTTCTGATTATCCATCACTTAGGTGTGAAGATGGGTTCAGATTTCTCAAGTTTTAATGATACACCAACATTCTGTATTTGGATTTGGTGAAATAATGTGTATACTTAGTAAGCCGAGGCTATTTCTGCACAAGGGGACTGGGTGTGGGAGTGTCATGAATCACTGCTGCATTCCTCCAACTAGAAAAGCAACTCAAAGTGCATAATGAATGGTAGCATCATTTTAAACATCATTTGGCACAAGGCCTTAATCAAAGGGTAGCATATCTTTAGAGGGAAAATGCAGAGTTATGCAAACACACTCAAAGTATTTGCAATAGGAAAAATTTACTCATACCCAAATGTTGTATTTCACTAATTATGAGATGTAAACTTTTTACCTTCTGAACTGGGATACGTCTTATTACCCCACTTAATCAAGTAGTGGTTGTGAAATAATTGCTCAGCCTATGCATGATCAAACATGGTCATAGCTGTTTATGTCATTGTCATTTCCCGGACTTGTGTACACAGCTGATGTTAAAAAAGGTTGACCTTCATTGCTTTTTCAGATGTCTTAATAAAGGTTACCCATGCATTGGTATTGAATTTTTTTTATGAACATAGAAAGACAGAGAAACAGAAAAGAAAGATGTAATAAAACCTATATCTAAAATGAGTCTCAAAGTATTTCTTAGAAATATATAAGTATTAAATGATATCACTTAATATATAAATATTAAGTGTTAAGAAAACACTGTGTCAGTTTAATTGGGGGTAGTTTTTCCCCTTAAGGGAACAGAAAATAATGATTTAACTTACATTTAATGAAATGTAATAGTAATCCTTCATATGTTTTTTCACTCACCTTTTAGGTAAAAGAAGTGAGGTGACGAAAATGTACACCAATTTTTTAGAGAAAGTGGTTAGAAGTCCTTACAAACTTTGGTGAAAAATGACATTCTATTATTGTTTCTTTCAGGTTAAAGTATTATATTCTATAATATCTTATAAAAATACTCTCTTTTTCCAGATAGCAGTTCCACTCCTCCCTCCCCCAGAATCCCCATCGTGGTGTGTCTGACAGTCTTAGGGATGTAAGAGGTGTGATAAGAAAGCGTGCATTTGGAAAAATGAGAGCTGACAGCTGGCATGCCACCCACTTCCCACTGAATGATGATGGCTATTTGCTAAAGCCCTGGGGATTAAATTCCTGCATAAACTTTTATATCAACTTTAATAAACATGACCTATAAATTACAAGCAGACTTCAAACAAATGATTATGATGCCCTTGAGAATTGTAAACATTGATCCATCCCAAGTGTAAGTTTATCAAAAAGCAAGAAAAGGCTCTATGTTAGTGATACTTCATAACCCGTCCCCCTCCAGACCACCACCCCTTCCTTCCGGATTAAGACTGTTCCATTTCTGAAGTGGCTGAGCATACGTAAGAACATCAGGTGTAGCGGAGTGATTAGTGGTGTAATAAAGAGATGGGTGCCAGTTGGGTTGAGGAATTAAAATGTGATTGCTCTTCTAGCATCCCCCAAGTAAGAAACTCCAGATGGAGGCCAAGGCTGGACGCCTTCATGGATTTGCATCTGTTAAGTGTTTCCTATTTGAAGTTTCTGTTGTGAAGTAGCATGGCCAACACACTGACTCTTACACACACTGTACGGAGATTATACCTATGTGCCCTCATTTCACTTCAACATTCTTTTCTATCCCTGAAAGCAGAAAAGAGCACCGATTTTGAGATTGTGTCTAATTTTTCATTCCCTGCATTTCTATAGCTTTTGCCTTCCATGAGTCTTTAATGAAATGGTAGAGCACATTTACTTTCTCTGTTCAAACTTGTCTAATTTTTCTCCTGGAACAAGTTTCCCCATAAGCCAGATCTCTTCCTTACCGGTCCCAGTTCTGAAAGGAGTTCTGTGTACAACAGATAAACCCTATCCACTGCATTTCTTAAGCTTTTATTGCTAGAACTCTGTTGGCAAGATCACATGTTGATATCTTTGAATGACAAATATGTCTTTTCTCCTTGGCTAAGATTAGGAGGAAACTAAAACAGCAAGAACCCTGTTATGAAGTATGTCAAATAATTTATTTATATGCTAATTTAGCATTTTCTCCCTAGATTTCCCCTCTCACTGCCATTTGTCCAATGAATGTTTTGTTGCTGAGACCAAATTTGTTTACAATCATTGGCTCTTCCTGCCTTCTGTAAACACCTGAACTCACAGAAGGAATTACACTGAATGTTTCTAAAGTGAAGGAAAGGGAAAGGAAGGGAAAGGATGCCCAAGGTAGAAAGTTGCTTGGGAAAGATAGAGAGGCATGCAGGTACTTCAACAACTCAGGAATTTTGACCCAGATATATCTTAGAGGAAAAGGCCAAACCTTGGGGAGAAATCTGGCTCCCAGGCATGGAACAACAGTCTTGGAAAACATTCCTGTGCCCTGTACATGGGCCATCAACGAATTGTCCCTAGACTTCAGGGGAACACACAGTCCTGGACTGCTGAGCATATCCATGATGGCAATGGACTGAGACTAGGTGCCCTTCACCATCGTCTGAGTATCAGTTAGGCCTCCAGATTCTCATGAGATTATTAAGAAATGGGAAGGAGAGCCAGGAACGACCAAGTCTTAACTTCCCACCAGCATGGCCAGATGGAAACTTCATATTACTTAATGAAAGAAAGACTAAAGGAATATACAATGTCTCTTCGTAATATTTGAGTTGTATAATAATATACTTCCTGGTATCTATGAATTTTTGTATTCAGTTAAATTCCTAATGCTGGTCTTTAAACCATGGAAATATTACCTGTATAGCACACCTATTAGAAGGTCTTTATTTTTAAAGGACTCAGGACTAAATTCTTAATCTCTTGTCCAAGTAAATAATTGCATGACATACCCAACAATTAGCTTGATCAATATTCCTCAAAGAAGACTTTTTCTCATTCATTTGGATGGTGAAATTGTGTGTGCATTGTTAAATTTGCAGATGATGTAATTTTAGAAAGTAGCATCTGGCAAAAAATATAACACCAAAATACAGTACAAACTGGAAAAGGGGTGGGAAGACTTCAGAATTAACTGGGTGTGAAAGAGAATCAGCATAGAAAAGAAAGAGAGAGTGCAATGGAAAGCAAGAATCTTTCACAGTACGGGCTGCGTAGATAGGAAATGGGCAACACTCGATTCCAGTGTAGTTAGGGTAGAAAACAGTCTGCTGCTACAATGACTTCCCAATGGGTAACTGCTGCTATTGAAGCAAGTATAGCACTCCAAACGATTTATCCAGGTAGTCCTGCTCATGCCTTCCTTCGTTTATTCGCTCAGAGATAGAGTAGAAAGAGGGTGGTCAAGAATACAGACCGCTCTTGGAGTCACACTGCCAGGATTTGAATCCTGACTCGGTTATTTATTGCCGATGAGACCATTGGCTGGTTTCTTAACCTCTCTTTTTTCATTCATGAAATGGGAATAAATAGATCACTTATGCTACTGGGTTGTTCTAAGTTTCCATGGAGTTAATATTTGTAAAACCCACAGAACAGCTTCCTGTTGCGTGAGCACTATGTAAATATGTGTTAAATTAAATACATTTACTCAAAATTTGTTTCTATTAGGTTTAAATCATGTCTTTGGGTACCATAATAATGTCAAAATGTGTAGAACATGGCCCTTGTCCTCAAAGAGTTCATGGCTTCACAGAGGAAAGACTGAAACTGTACACAAATTGGAAAATAGTACTTTAAAAGAGCTTGGAGAGTCACTCGGCAGAGACAAAAAGGCATTGATGGATAAGGGCTGAGCCACAGGTCCTCCAGGGTGACAATGTAGACAGGTTTCTGCTTTAGTCTGGAATGTAGGAAATAGAAATTTTTCTTCATGACTGGCAATTCTCCATTGAAATGGAAGTTGGAAATAAAAGAAAGTAGACTCAGCTTAAAAATGAGGATTTTAAGCTGGTGAAGAAGAGTTTCCTGGCAGAGGGAATGCCACATGTAAGGACGTGTGACATCCAGGGGAAGGCCTTGAGCATGAGGAGGCTGCCGCCCAGAGTCCTGCTCAGGCAGCAGTGGAACAACAGAAAACACATGGCTCTTCCATTTTCATATCATTGCTGTGAGCTCGATGTCATCAGTGCATTTACGGGTCTCAAACAAGTGTATCAATTACAAAATTTGGAGCAGAGTAGAAGTTTTTATATTTTTAACTTTAGATGCATTTTTTGTCTTTTTTTTTTGGCTATCAGGTAGTATTTTGATGTCATTTTTAATATTTTTTTTTTTACTGTGAACATGTAACTAATATGTTCTTGGGAAACATCGCCTCCATTTTCTCTCTGGATGGACTGAGACCGTATGAGCTGAGGTGAACCCAAACTAATCATTACTGGAGGATTGTAGCTGTCTCCAATTTAGGTGAAACATTCTCCCTGTCACTCTTCACAGAAGAACAGAGAGGTTTACTTCCTGCCTATATATAATACACTTATTTTTTCTAAAGCAACAGCAGAAAGTTGTTAGGATAAAACCTTTGTGCTGCATTTGTACTGTTCAATTTTATGCAGAGCAGCAAGGCGAGAAGAAGTCTTAGAAGCAGAGAGAGAATTTAGACCAGAACACAATTGAAAAAACACCACCACTGTAAGTGATCTCCACTGGAGTAAAGATAAAGATAGATAAATAACTAAACAGAAGTCTAACAATAGCTAAACAAATTATAATACAGAAGTGTTTTAAAACAAACAAAAAAGGATGATAAAATAAGAAAAAAAATTTAACATAAAATATATTTATAAGATGTGTTTTGTAACAAAAATGAAAATTGCAGAAATACCTCCCTTTTCAGAAATATCAATAATCACTAAGAGGTGATTACAGGGAAGGGAAGCGATGTGGAAATGCCTGGGATTTACTAGGTGCTGGACTCAGTTCTCTAATGCAGAAATGGATTGCCGGTCCTATTTTCACGAACACCCTGAACACCATGCGTTTGTTCTCCCAGGAAGCCAGGAGCTTATTGCATCAGCCACTAAGTTGGACTTTCAATTGCCTTGTGGCAAATTACCCTGCTTGTGCCCTCTGTAGACACACCAGGATTTTATTACTGGGGCCACTTGGAACAAGGTAAGTCCTTATGGTTTATCTCCCAGCAAAGCAGAGACCAGCCAGCCTAGTGCGACAGGCTTTTGTCACCACCCACAGAACCTGGGCAACCCAGCTTCTGTGCAGCCCCACCCAGCTGTACCCTTCCTTGTCAAACAAGAAGCCTCCTAGGTTCACATTCTGAAATCTCCAGGAAATCCAGAATAGCGTGTGTGGGAGATTTTTCAGAGCTGAGAAGGTAGGATTTGGAAGTGGGAGTTAGCGTGACCTGACCCAGCACACTGAATTACTGGAAGTTAAGACTGGGAGTTGAAAGTTGTGATGAAATGGTGCCAAACCATCGATCTCTGGGAGCAGATTTCTTGGATCTCATTTCGTAATGCCCAGTGCCTATCTCCACTTCTGTTTGGAGCCTGTTGTGGACTCAATGTTTGTGTCCCTCCCAAAGTACATAGGTGGAAGCTCTAATCCCTAGGGTGACTCTACTTGGACATAGAGGCGTTAGGAGGTCATTAAGGTTAAATGAGATCTTAAGGGTGGGTTCCTAATCTAATAAAACTGATAGTCTTAAAAGAGGAAGTGAGCGATCTCTCTGCCCTCTGAGAACTTGTGTGAAGGGTGCTGCCTCTAGCCAGAAGACAACCTTTGTCAGAACCTGACACCCTAAGCTTGGACCTCCAGCCTCCAAACTGTGACAGAATAAATTTCTACTGCTTAAACTATTCAGCCTGTGGTATTTGGTTATGGTAATCTGGTCAGATTAAGACCGAGCCAGACCTACCTACCTCCAAATTTTAGCCCTGAAACAGGCTACCTGTGTGACACTAGGCTACTTGCTTCCCCTCTCTGACTCTGTTTTTTCTTCTGCAAAGTGAGAGTAATAGTGATTCTTTATAAAAATGTTGCGAGGGATGATTAAATAAACTGATTCACTCACAGTGACTGACACATAGTAAGTGATCAGTAGTCTATAGTTATGTCATTTAGTATCTGAAAATGCTACAGAAGTCTTTTTTCCCTTCCCAAAAATATGAAACCATAAATTATTTTTTTTTAAATTTTAATAGAATCCTGCTTCAGCAAATAAAATTAAATCCTCTAATTTTAATACAATCTTGTTTTGGTGAACAGCAAAAGGTCAGAAAAAGGAAAAAGACTGGATATGCATTAAAGAGACTGTGTTTACTGACTTGCTGACTGATTCACTGGATAAACATTTAGTAAGTCCTGCTAGAGGTTTGGGGAGATGAAAAAGGATTATGGTAATCCTGCAGTCTCTGACTTATACCCATGAGACTTCTGAAGTTATACACAGCAGTGTAAATTTAAATGCCAGCAGGAAAGGTACTGAAACACTAATCATTGAAGCCCAGTAGAAGGGGAGTTCTGGGAACGCCTCTGGACTGGGGTGAGACAGGATCTGGAGGTCGGGAGTGGGCAGGAGGAGCACCGGAGTTGGGGAGCCCTGGCCCAGGAGCACTAGGCTGCTTGGGCCTAGTGCAGGATGTATAACAGGGGCATGGTGTGGCTGAGGTGCTTTAAGAATACACATCTGGTTCTTAGTTCACAATGAACCAGAGAAGTTGAGGAGAAATAAAAGAAGAAAAAGGTGTGTGCTATTTACTAGTAACTGCACCAGGGGCTCATTCTTCCCACCTGCAGGTAGAATAAGACATTGACATTCAGATGACCATGGAAGCAATGGGAAGCAGGAGGCCATTCCTGGCATGAAGGGAAGAGTGGTGACAAGTGGGTGCCAGGAGAGCCTCTAGGCCAAAGCACAGAGCTGGCTCCACTGAAGGTCAAAAGTGAAGAAGGGGCCAAAGGTGACTGACTTGTTTCCAGCCTGGGATACTGGGAAAGGTGGTACACTGAAAAAGAATAGACAAGTAAAAAACAAAACAAAACTGGTTTTACTTAGAAGGAAAGTTGATGCATTCGGTCTGGTTCTGTAGAATCTACATTTTTGGAAAGAATAAAAAATCCTTTGAGCTAATAAGTAATTGATGTACTGATTTCAAAAGGCAATTCCTCGAATTTCTTTTCAAGATTTCTTTCTGTCTTGACTTTTTCTGTCTTCTTTTTTCCTTACATTTTCATGACCTTGATTTTATAATTTATAAAGCTATAAAAACAAGTGAACCTATTTATATTGTTTTTAAAAATATTTTATTTATTTATCTTTAGAAGGGAAGGGGGGAGAGAAGGAGAGAAATATCAATGTATGGTTGCCTCTCATGCATCCCCTGCTGGGAACTGGCCTTCAACCCAGGATGTGCCCTGAGTGAGAATCGAACCAGAATCCTTTGGTTCGCAAGCCCGTGCTCAATCCACTGAGCTACACCAGCCAGGGCTATATTGTTTTCTTAACACACTTCTCTTTCCATATTTAAGTTGTTAGGAGAAGTCATTGTGGTTTTCTAACACAGGGGTACCCAACTTCCGAGGCCCCCCAGTGAGCCAGTGAAGCTCCCCTGAGCTCCACCTCCGCCAGGCCTCATCCCCCAGTCTTCCATGAAACCGGTCCCTGGTGCCAAAAAAGTTTGGAGGGTTAGGGATTGTTGTTCTAAGACACAAAACCATTTCTCAAGAAAAAGGTTTAAACTTCATTATTAAGGGAATATGGATAGTTCTCTCTCCAGTCACTATTTTACAAAATGTTCCTATTGGGGAAGGGGTGATGGGCAGAAGTGGAGGAGGCTACAGCGGGGATAAATGATGATGGCTGGACACTTGACTTGGGTTGGTGAACACACAATACAGTGCACAGATGATGTGTTGTGGAGCTGCGTGCCTGAAACCTGTATAATTCTGTTAACCAGTGTCACCCCAATACATTCAATAAAAATGTTTCTACCATAAGTAGACTTAGAGTTATTTTTTAAGCATGTGAACATTGTGTTTGTCAAACGTGTCATCCTCCAGTTAATTTTTAAGTGATCTATGTCACCTTTCCTTATATATATTATTGTCCCTTGTATTAAAATCACTGCTAATCCAGACATGATGCTCCACTAAATTCTGCATTGTTCAGTTAGATAGGCACTCAGATGAAGTCAGCAAATTTGAATTATTTTAGAAATCTCATACACTTAATTACAGACAGACAGAAGGTTAAAATGGAGAAGCAATTAAATGTACTGATTTAGAATTTGGCATTAGAGGAAGGTGTGGAATTGAGAAGCAAATTTGTTAAGAAAGAATAATATGAATTAAATGTGGCACAGTATTGTCATGGCATTCTATTAGGAGAAAATCAGCCTGTTTAGTTTCCAATCTACGATTTAAAAATAGTCATGTCTAAGGAGAGAAGAAATAGTTCCCTCAGTGGTCATTTATTTTTGCATTTCAGGTCAGTTCTGTTCTTTTTGAGTTCTGTCATTTCTTTTATGACCTTTCCCATTTGTCTCTTTCTGTAATTTCTCCCAGTCGTCCCTCCATCATTCGTATATTTTACTCCTGTTCCCCAGCTGTATGTAACAGCACCCTTCCTGCACGCAGCACCGCTCTCCCTTCATGCCATCTGATCCCACCAGTTCATCTGGTGCTCAACATCCTCCACCGTGTCCCCTCTCTTCAGCGCGAGTCAGCCTCTGCAGCTCTGGATTACTGTCTAATTTGATATGGTCAGTTCTGAAGATATTAAGTAATATTAGACCCATCTCTGGCCCCATGGAATTGCATTTAATATCTCTCCCCTCTTTTTTACCATGCCAAAAATTAATGTATAATAAAGACAAATAAATCATTTTTCCAACTGTAATAAGATCATTGTATTTTAATTATTGAGCCAGAAGAATCTTTCCTCAGAGCAGATGTTGAACTCAGGTCATTTGGGAAAACACCAGGCAAAACTCACCAATACAGGATGGCTGAAAAACAGGCTATGAGAAAAGACCCTTTCACAGGATTTTAAGCAGAGATCTAACAGTAATTAGAAGGTAACAATACTATTATTTGTATATTTAATTATTTATTCATTAGTATTTAAAGTTGATATATAATTTTCAGACTGAAGAAATGAATGAGAATTATCTAAATTATTTCTAATGTAAGGTCTTTTTGTGTTATGATTGTCCTCAGAAATCATAGAGACTTGAGTTTTAGATGTATGCAGTTATACACGGGCGCATTTCCAACTCTGGATTACTCAGCTGAGGCTGCAGCCATACTGCCCTGAACACGCTGATCTTGTCTGAATTTCTAAGCCATAGAGCTGGGTAAGTAACTGTGATTATGAAATAAAGGACACCTTTTTGGCTAATAGTGTAGATAATTTTTTATAAATATTTAAGACTATGAACATCCAAGGCAACTTTTATTATTGTACTCTGATTAATAAAGCAAAGTGTACTCTGATTAATAAAGCAAGTACTCTGACTAATAAAGCAAAGTGCTAGTTAACCCAACTCATTCAAGTCTATAGCCCAGAAAAATTATTTTTTTAGACATCTACATTTTTCTTGTATATAATTTAGTAAGTAACTTTACCCCGATGCTACTGTGGTAATTTTATAGTTGTTTCATATATAATTGATACACATTTTAGTGATGTTCAAAACATAACCTTAACATGTGTTTATTATACTTGAAATATGTCCAAATGAAACTCAGAAAGCAATCCCATTTTTCCTTAACTATTTGTACAATGGCTCTGGAATAAGTTTTAGAATGTTTCAGGAAAATTGAAACATTTCACACATACAGGACTGATTCAGGATACTTTTATACGGGAAACACATGTACTTGATCTATGCGACTTGTATTTATTAAATGGGCATTAGAAAAGAAACTTTCTGATTTCCATCTCCAGGGATGGAAGTAAACAAAGCATTTCTCCTTCTGTGAGCACATTTTTCGATGTCCCCCACAATCTTTTCTGCCTTTTCTCTACCCCCACACCAAGCAATTCTAAGTGCACGCACATGTACACATCCTTCACCACTGTGTTGAAAGGGCAATAAAACAAAGGGCTCATGTTGAAATAGGACAAAAGAGGAGGAGATAAGAAATAAAAACAGGCCTAAAAATGGTTTGATAGAAACAGCATTGAAGAAGGAAAAGATACAAACAGAGACAGGATGCAAAATGATGTGCGGGGAGAAGCAGAAGTTATGGAAAGATATTTTAAAAAACATAGTGAGAAGGGGAAAGTCAAAGAACATGAACAGAGGACTCATGGGCATGGACAGCAGGGATTGACTGTGGGAGTCGGGGTGGGGGGCAGGGCAGAGGGAGCAATAGGGAAAAAGGTGGGACAGCTGTATCTGAACAACAGTAATTTAAAAACATAATCTTGAAAAAGTAAAATAATGAGAAAATGAAACTTAAAAAATATTGAGGAAAGAAAAAGATAAAAAAGACAAATGAATTATAGAAGTTGGTGGGAGAGAGAAAATGGGAATCAGACAGAATGAAGATCAAATACAGGGGAAAAATCAGAGAACTAAAAGTTGAAAACACCAAACATACTAGGAGATGGAGAAAAATGTTGAAGAAAAAAGATATCTGAAGAAAGAGGGCTTAGAGATACAAAACACAGAAATATAAATTTCTTTTAAAACTTAAACATACCATGTCTTGTAAGAGGGGTAAAAAGGCTCCCTGGGGTTGTTTTAAAAAATAAGCAGAAATTAGCAAAACATTAGACCTTTGACTTTACCTTGAACAAGAATGAGTTCTGTGGCTGTGGGCAGGATGCTCCTTGGTGGCTTGGTTTCCTCCTTTATAAAGTAGAGGAAGGCATCAACCTTTTAAGATCCTTCAAAACCAAAATTCAAAGAAATAGAACAAAACAATGAGGCAGAAAAAACTTTATAAAAGATAAAGTCAATGTTTAGGGGTTCGGTGTGTTTATTTTTTATTGAAATTTAGAGGACATTTGGACAGCACTTCAAGAATGCCATTTGCACACTACAAAGCTCATGTGGTGATATAGGTGGACACGTGGATACACTTGCACATATGATTTGATTTCCCTGGCACTGTTCTCTCAGTCTACTGCGTGTCCTCCAATCTCTAGGGTCACTTTCTCCCATTGGTTGCAGGCGAGCATCACAATCAACTTTGGGCCATTTCTAAGTTCAGAGCTGAGGGAGGGGAGGCTAACCTATGGAAGTGAGTGGTGTCTTAACTGGAAAGAAAACAGTGGCAAACCGGAGTAGATGAAGGGTTGATAAAGAGCCAGGAAGAACAAGAGAGAGAGCCAAGGTGAAGGCGTTGTGACTGCTCCTGGGTGCATATTTGTACGCCTCCCCAAAACTCGACTAGCTCCCCAAATAATGGACCTCTTTTTCATTCTACAAAAGTTAGCTTTGTCTTTTTCTTTATCATTATTAATGCCTTTATAATCATTTGTTCTTGAACTATGATTTAATCTTGATTTGGCGGGAAGAATCCAGAGGATTACCCGAACCACTGTATTCCCGATTGGTAAAGCAGGAAGAGGCAAAGTTCACTTTGGATTTCTTCAGCGTTGCAAACTCAGGGTCTATTTGTCATCAGTGGAAGGCATTTCAGTTTCAACCTCTGAGAGGGATAATCTGGAAGAACACAAATTTTTAAGAAACACATAGGAGGGAGCCTTTCTAATAACATTTACAGGGTTCCCTGGGAGCTGGAAAAGGATCCTTTACATCATCTCACTCGGCTAAAATTTCCTCGTTTCATTACATTTTCTTTTAAGACACATATTTTATTGTGGTCCCTGAAAGGAAACTCAGACTCCTTTGTGTTTTAAGTCTTCATTCAGCGTCCTGCTCCTGTGACAGAGAACAGGATCAGCCTCAAACGCTGGACAGGGTCTCCTTGGCTGTTTTTCAAGTTGGCAATGCCTTCAAGCCTTTAAGAGTGTATATAGTGTGGGCTTTCTTCATCTTTTCCCCAAGTTTCTGACATACCAGTGGAGCCACAAAAACCTCGCTGGTTTTATATCATAGTCCGAGTCTGGATCTGGGAAATGGAGGCTGCGAACAACAGGCACAGAGCGCTGTTCTGCATTGGAGGGGGGAATGTGCAGAGATCACGGTTCTGTGCCCGTGGAAGCTGGAGTAAGGCTGCCAGCACCCAGCTAGATCAAAGTAAGCTTGTCAGAGTTCTAACTCACTTGCTTTCATTTAGTATGGACAGAGGCTTTTGTAGGAAATAAGAATCTAAGCCCAAACACATAATTCAAGCTGAAAAAATGTGTGCTGTGTAGACACATATTGGGCCTCCTGGGTCCTTCTAAGGCCTGAGCACGTGTGATATTTTAGATGAATGATGTGTCTCCACTCATCAACACCAGAGTGTGAATCGAGCCATTCAATCATTTTGACCAAAATTTGACCTATATACAATGTAGCCAAGTTAGCATTTCAAAATAGTATGTGCTTATCTCAATAGAAAAAAGACAATATTGTTTACTGACTCTGAGGTATTTGCCAATTGTCTGGAAAAATCAAAGCCCGGTGGCTCATAAGCCAAATGTGTGGTGACGAAAGATGATTCGACTTTGGGTGGTGGGCACACAATGCGATATACAAGTCATGTATCAGAGAAATGTACGTCTGAAACCGATATGATCACATGAACCGATGTCACCCCAATAAATATAATAAAACACACCTGGGCCTGAAAGGCAAAGGAACTTCCCAGTGTAGGTTGGAATGGGAGAAGGAGCAGAAGGAGACAGCAGAGAATTATGGTGGTTTCTGAAGAAACTCACTTTTTAGTTTAAGTAAAACCTTTTTATAAGGAATCCCAAGAGATCTTTTAATCATTTTTTTCAATGTATTTTAATTCATATATTGAACAGCTACCTGATTTGGCCCTATCTCATGCCCCATCTCCTACGAGTACTTGACCCCATAGAGCACATGGCTTCTGACCATGGGGAGCTTACAATCCTGTATAAGAAAAAAGCCAACAAGGACCAAGATGTGTGTGGTCTGACTTCAGGATAATTTGTTGATCCGCAAAGTAGGAAACTGACATTACTGTCTACTTCGTGGGGTGCTGGCATGATAGTTAAAATGAAATCATGCATGATGTAAAGAACATAGCACCATGTAAGGCACATTATACGTACTGTATTTTAAAATAGTACATGTGGCAATATTAGTATTATAATTATTATGCTATATGATGGGTCTTTTCTTGGCAATATCAGCCTGAGACTAAAACAGAAAGGAGGAAAATATTTCTCTAGCCTGATATGAAGAATTTTGGAGCCCTCATAGACCCAGGAAGTTCCTCTTTTCCCATTCAAATATCTAGCCTTACGTTTATCTAACCACTGTTGCCACATGAACTTTTCAGTTTTTCCTTCTAGAATGTGAGTCAATCTGCTTAGAGCCACAGATCCTAGCCACTTGGTGTCCCATTGCTTACCCTGGAAAGCTCTGATTCCTTCAAAGTTAAATGCAAAGTGTGTCGACAGATGGAAAAGACCATCAGCATTCACTTGTAGCTATATTTCATCATGTTTATACTAAATATTAAATTAGTTCCTTGCCTAATCTATGCAGATTTCCTGGTGAAAATACTAAATGAGCTTTGAATTTAATCTGACTATATCTGGAATGAAAGCCCTTAAAAGAAAGAAAGCCAAGAGGATTCATGAAGAAACAAATGCAAAAGGTAATATCAGGGCACTGTGGGGACCCACCCTGGAGAACTGCACTCAGGGTCTCCAGTGAGGCTCCCAGCATTCACGAGTGTGTTTACCAAGTGTCCCAGGTGATCTTTCTCAGGGGACTTAGGGACACATTGGAAGAGAACTGTCAAGACAGAGGAAGAGACAGAATTGGTCCAGGACTTTGAAGACAAGAGTTGGGAATTTTAATTTGCTGTGATGGGCAATGGGGAAATACTTAATTATAACCAGAAGGATCATGAAATCCATTCACTGTCATACTTTCTGCTTGTTAACTCACATGGTGGGCTGAAGGAGGCTGTTTTCAAATATTTTGTAAAAATACAAATGCAAACAATGAGGCACAATCATTTGCATGTTAAATTTGCAAACTTTGAAAAGTTATAGTACTTAAGGCTGGCAAAAATAACTCTCTACATTACAGTTACACTATAAATTAGTACAACACTTTTGGAAAGCAGCTTATTAATAGATAGAACCATTAAAATCTCACGTTCTTCAACCCAGGAATGACACTTCCAGCAATCTAATCCTAAATGTAAAACAAGCCATATACTTGAAGAGTCATCATAGCACTATTTTATAATAGCAAAAATGTTATGCAATTTTTAATATGTTAAATATGTTCACATAGAAAAACACTTTATATATAAAACACTAAGTAAAAAGAAGCAGGGTCTAAACCTGTATATTTACAACCATTTACAAGCATCTTTATGAAATGAAAAGGCCAGGGAAAATATAAAAAATATTGCATTTGGGGAGGAGAGTTTGATCTTCTTTACTTTCTCTTTCTTTAAATTTTAGGTTATAGGATTACCTTGCTTTCTTGATTAAAAGCAAAGTTATAAAATTAGTTTGTTTTATAATTAACTTATAATTCATTTACTATCTGTAAATTTAATTTGCATTCTAAAACTTCTATAAGCCCGTGCCATACTTTCCATGGTTTCCAAGAAATGGAAGTAAAAGTAGCAAAATATGAACACTTTAGTTACTTTGTTATGTAGACAAATTAGTGGCCATAAATCAGCTCTATTTTAGTTCTATCTGGATCTAAACTTTCTCAAAAAACAATTCAACAGCAATAATTGAAATGAAGACATTAATTAAGTACTCGGGGTAGGGGTGTGCAATTCAGCTGCATATGTAAACTTTCTTTCCTGGATCTGGAGCTTATTACATTCCTGGTGCTTTGGTGTTTTACTTTTCTTCCTTCATAATTTTTTGCTAACATTTTATTTAAAAAACTTAAAAACATATAGAAATATTGAAGAATTTTCCAGTGAATCCTATACACCCACAACATAGGTCCAAACTTAGTTTTAACTTCTCATCATTACCTCAATGGATCAGTTTTATTAGAAACTATATATATATAGTTTATAATAGTTTATATATATATATATATATATAGTTTATAATAGTTTTTATATATATATATATATATATATATACACACACACTATATGTATTTCTTTTTTCATCTATAACAATATCCTTTTTTCATCATGAATATGTTGGAAACTGAGTGCTGTAGCAGCCTCAGTACTAGCACTAAAGATGTTCAAATATTTGTCAAGTGAAAGAAAATAGAGATTTGTCTGAGCTACCATCTTGGAAGCAAATTTTCCCTTGAGGGTTTCTCCAACAAAGATGCATTTTCCCTTTCTTCCCTCAAGGTGCTCACCTATATTTATGGAATCTAGTGCTGTCTTAATATAGTATTTGCATTATGGGATTCTTGGTTAATATTTTATTTCCTTCGATACATGATTTCTTCGCAACTAAATACTATGTTTAAAATGTGTTTCCTAGACACTTCTCCAAAGAGGACATACAAATGGCCAATAGACATATGAAAAGATGCTCAACTAACATCACTAATCATCAGAGGAACACAAACTGAAACTATAACAAGATATTACTTCACACCGGTTAGAATGGCTATTATCAATAAATCAACAAAAAACAAGTGTTGATGAGGATGTGTAGAAAAGGGAACCCTTGTACACTATTGTTGGGAATGCAAATTGTTGAAGCTACTATGGAAGACAGTAAGGAGGATCCTCAAAAATTCAAAACAGAACTGTTTCATGATCCAGTGATTCTACTTCTGGGTACATATCAGAAGAAACCAAAAACACTAACTTGAAAGAATATATGTTCCCCTGTGTTCATTGCAGCACTGTCTACAATAGCCAAGATATGGAAGCAACCCAAGTACCCATCAATAAATGAGTAGATAAAAAGTGGCAGTATATATGTACAGTGACATATTACTCAGCCATAAAAATAAATGAAATCTACCACTTGTATCAGAATGAATGGATCTAGAGAGTATTATGCTAAGTAAAATGTGTGAGTTAGTGAGTCAGAGAAAGACAAATACCATATGATTTTGCTTCTGTGAGGAATCTACAGAACAAAATAAACTAACAAAATAGAAACAGACTTATAGATAGAGAAAATAACTGATGGTTGCCAGAGGGGAGGAGAGTTGGGGGACTGGCTGAAAAAGGTGAAGGGATTGAGAAGTACAAGTTGGCCCTAACTGGGGTGGCTCAGTCGATGGGTGTTGTGCCACAAACCAAAAGGTCGCCAGTTCAGTTCCCGGTTAGGGCACATGCCTGGGTTGTGGGCCGGGCCCCCAGCTGGGGTGTGCAGGAGGCAACTGATTGATGTTTCTCTCCCTCTCTTCCCAGCTCACTAAAAAGTAAATAAATCTTTAAAAAATATTTTTTTTAAAAAAAGAAGTATAAATTGGTAGTTACAAAATACTCATGGGAATAAAGGACAACATAGGGAACATAGTCAATAATATTGTAATAACTATATATGGTGCCCAGGTGGGCACTGGAACTAGTGGAGGGCACACTGTAAAGTGTGTAACTGTCTAACCACTACCTGAAACTAACACAAAGTTATATTGAATGTAAACTGTAAATCAAAATAACATTAAAAAATAAAATGTTCTGAAGTTAAAAATCCATGTAGCTTGCATGAGGATGGGAAAGGGGACAATGGTAATTTTGAAAGGTAAATATAAAAATAATAAAGTAAAATGTATGGAGGACACATCTCCTAAATTACATTATAAACAAGGAGGACTACAACTAAGTTTGTAAAATTGGATTCCTGTCACTGTTTTCAAGAATACACCATGAATTTTAAGAAACTTTTAAAGTGTTATTTGCCAAAAAACCT
>PVKM010013613.1:0-22641 GCA_004027735.1 Carollia perspicillata
GGTTTTAATTTGCATTTCTCTGATGGCTAGCGATATTGAGCATCTTTTCATGTGTCTCTGAATCCTCTGTATGTCCTCCTTGGAGAAATACCTGTCCAAGTCCTTTGCCCATTTTTTAATTGGGTTGCTTGTCTTCTTGGAGTGGAGTCGTGTAAGTTCTTTGTATATTTTGGAGATTAAACCCTTGTCTGAGGTATCACTGGCAAACATCTAACATTCTTAATAGTCACACTGACCATTACTACTAATAACAAGACTAATGCTTTGGTGAGGAACTTATATATCCCAGACTTTTTAGGAGGGTCTAAATTTCTAATGCTCTGTCCCTTTATCAAACCATGTCTCAACATATGGCATTATATTGTTTGGAAATAAGTAACTAAAACTACAGTGCATAGGTACAGACAGAATGACTAAGAGAAACAAAAGGTACAATATATAACTACCCTTAAAAATACAGATATTGCCCTGCCTGGTGTGGCTCAGTGGATTGGGTACCATCCTGAGAACCAAAGGGTCACTGGTTCAATACCCAGTCAGGACACATGCCTGGGCTGCAGGCCAGGTCCCCTGTAGGGGGCATGAGAAAGGCAACCACACATTGATGTTTCCTTTTCTCCCTCCCTTCCCCTTGTAAAAATAAATAAATAAAATATTTTTAAAAATACGATCTTGAATGTGAAAAAAGATAAATAAAGAATTCTGAGATGTGCTTAGAAGAAAAAAATGTAAAATAAAAACTATAACCAGCAAACCAAAATTCCATCTTTTTTTAATAATCTCAGTCTGCTCAGCAGTGTACTTGTATTTATTTATTTTTAAGGTTTTATTTCCTTCGTTAAGAGAAGAGGGAAGGGATGGAGAAAGAGAGGGAGAGAAACATCGATTGGTTGCCTCTCATACCCCCACCAACCAAGGACCTGGACAGCAACCCAGGCATGTGCCCTGACTGGTAGTCAAACCAGTTACCACTTAGTTCATTGGCTATCGTTTAACCCACTGAGCCATACCAGCCAGGGCAGCCAGTGTACTTTTAGATAAGACAGAAGAAATCAAGGGCCACTTACACTCGTTAAATTCTCCCTTTTGATTTAGTTTACTCGAAGTTCTCAGAAATCCCCTTATCTGAGTTATGCTTTCTCTGCTGTAACTACTTTCCTCATTTATCAGCTTCTAGCATCATAGACATATATGGAGAATCAAAAATAATTTAGTGGTTCTTATGTTATTCCAGAAGGAAATGTTAGGACTAGTAATTTCTCCCTCTGCTCCTCTCTCCACTCTCACTAAGAATTAACACTGAATTATGTAAGTTGCTCAAGTCCGTGGGATCCTCATAAGAGCCAAGGCTTACCTACACCTTAGTCACAGCTAACAGAAGCCCCTTCTAAAGAAGAGTGTATGAGACAGATGCCCACTACTCTAAAATCCAGGATGCACACCACAGGCAGCCTCCGGTAACTGTTTCACTCACCACTCAGGGCTCTTGTCCAGGCCTTCACGGCCATGCTTTTATCCCATGCTGATTAAAAGCAAAGGTCTTAAAGACAGAATATTTAAAGCCATTCATTTTTAATTAAGTACTGTATTGGTGTGTGTTTTTTATAAAAGAAAAAGTGTTTTGTAGGGAAAAAAATTAAAAGAGCAACAAATAAGTAGGCAAACACACATAAGACCATTATATAAGTATTGGTCTTATTATTATTATTATTATTAGTAACCTTTTAGGTTACTTCTGTCCAAGCTTTGGTGGAAAACAAGCATGCCATGCACTGTTGGAAGGAATGTAAATTGAGATACAAACTTTTGGAGGGCAAATTATTATTATTATTATTATTATTATTATTATTAACCTTTTAGGTTACTTCCATCCAAGCTTTGGTGGAAAACAAGCATGCCATGCACTGTTGGGAGGAATGTAAATTGAGATACAAACTTTTGGAGGGCAATTTAGTAATAACTGTGAGAGCAAAAATGTGTATGGTCTCTGAACTAATTTCACCTCATAGCAATTGTCCAAATAACCAAACATACATAATTATGAAAAGCTGAGAGTAACCTAAAGGTCCATCAATAAGGGAATGGTTTCATGATATAGCCATATTATGAAACACCGTGCAGCCACTAATAAGAATGACATAGATCTCTCTATATTAACATTAAAGAATGTTGTGTGAGCCCTGGCTGGTATGGCTCAGTGGTTGAGTGCCAGCCTACAAAGCAAAGGGTCCCAGGTTCAATTCCTAGTCTAAGGCACACGCCTGGGCCAGGCCCCCAGTAGTGAGCGCACAAGAGACAACCACACATTGATGTTCCTCTCCTTCTCTTTCTCCCTGTCTTCCCCTCTATAAAAAATAAAATAAAGTAAAAAGAATGTTATGTGAATATAATATAGTTTTTGAGTGAAAAATATAAGCTGCAGTAGAGTATGCCCATTAGATTCTGAAATATATAAACATACATGCTAGAAAACCAATAAAAGAATACACACCAAACTATTAACAGCAGTTATCTCTGGGAGTGGGTTGTCACTTTTTATTTATGTCTTTACATAAAATTCAATTTTGTATAATACTTTTGTAATGCTTTAAAAAATAATGATTTTATTCAGGTTCTTAGACATTTTAAAAGGGATAAACTGATACTGCTTTTTTCACCACATATAAGCGTCTTCTCTTTTCATTACAGTACTTTTTTAAGAAAAGACTGAGGAACTGTCACAGATGACAGGCTACAGATACTGAAGTGACACAACAACTGAATCGAACATGTGGCACCAAACTGAATCCTCAAACAGGAAAAGGTGTAAAAACTGGTGAAATCAGAATTAGGTCTATACTTTATAGTAGTGTACATGTTATTTTCTTCATTTTGGTAACTGTACTCTAGTTATACAAGTTGTAAATATCAAGGGAAATTAGGTGAAGGATATCTATAAACTTTCTGTTATTCTTGCAACTTTTTGGTAAAACTAGAACTACTTCAAAATAAAAATACAAAAACTTTTTAAATACATTCAAAAATAATTCATGATTTTCTTTTCCCCATATGCTTCTTTTCCTGTGTTCCCTATATCTATTAATGGAACATGAATCTCCCAGGCACCAGGCTCAAAATCTTAGCATTGTCTCGACTCTTCTTTCTCTGGTTCTTCACATAGGCATACAGTCAGATGAAGAGCACTACAATATGTTCTACTGCAGTGCCAATGACACTGCTTACCATAGTTACCTCCAAAATCAATTACATCTCAACAATAATTGCTTCCCAATACTCTACGTTATTTGCATAGTAATCCTTTAAAAATATGACTCTTTATTTCATTCTTCTGCTTAGAAAATTTCAGTGGCTCCTCACTGCTTATTAAAGACCAAACTCAACCAATGACAATCTTTTCTTTATCTTGTCCCGACCTTACACTTTCAGTTGGGTTCCCCTTCACAAACATGCCTGGTAATTCTCCAAAGAACACTCGTGGGTTTTCTAAAATACTTTCAGGAGGTCTGTGAGGTCAAAATTAATTTCATAATAAAACTAAGGTGCTATCTATCTCTTTCACTCAATATATCATGAGTATACAGTGGCACTTTCCAGCTTAATAATGTGATATAATAACATTACGGCAGATATGAGAATTCAACTGTCATTTATAAGCCTGACTCTAATGAGATCTGAACATGTACAAAACAATGCACCTCTACTCTTTTTTGGGAAAGTATAACTGTTTTAATAAAAATTTTATTTAGATTAATATGTAATGAGTTTATCATTTTTAAATTATAAATATATTTAAATTTGTTTTTAGTTTTCATATGGTAAAAATTAATGATGTAATTGATATAAACAAAAGCTCTTTGAGACCCTCAATACTTTCAATATAAAGGGGCCCCAGAGACCAAAGAGTTTGTGGAATTTAGTGTATTGGCATGTTCCCTGTACATGGCTAAGTTTTCTGGCCTTTATAATGTTCTTTCTCCTAACATAGCCTTTTTTCTATCTTCCTATGCCCGAATTTTACCCATCCTGTTTAACACTGCCTGTTTTCTCAACGGCCATTTGAAAGACATGAGTTTTAGAGTCAGACCTGTATCAAATCTGGCTTTGCTACTGACCCTCACTAGCTGTGTGGCCTTGGGCAACTTGGCCCCTGTGAGGCTCTCCAGTGCCTCGTTTGGGGATATCACTGGTACCACTGAGAACTGTACTGAGAATTAAAGGAAAACATATAAGTAAAGTATCTAACTTAATACCTGGCATGTACACTAGACGCTTCATGAACACTAACTTCCTCCCCGTCTTCCTTTTCTACCAGAATACCTTTTATAAAATCAGGACTTTTATGCATTTCATTCATGTTTTTTTCCACAATACTTACCGCAATGGCTTTTTTATGAGGTGTTTGATATATAGTTAAGCAATAAAATTCAAGGAATAATACAGCTATCTCATATTTCTATCTTTCAGAAATGCAAATTATTAGATTTGCCAATAAAATGAGAATTACTCCCAATGTACATATGCAGATTGCATATAATGTATTATTTTTTAAAAAGTATCATACAGGTATTAAAAAATAATGCAGGTCATTTAAAAACACTGGTGGCCTTGTAAGTAACAGCTAACACCACCTAAAAAAATGAATCTCAGAAGAATATTAAACATTAAGGTATTCAAAATACATGCTACCACAACTATTTTTGATTTATACAGAATATATGAGATTCTAGCAAAGTGTCCAAAGCCATACAAAATTTCTATTAGAAATTTGTTTTGGCTTTTCCAGTGTAGAAGACCTCAAAACGCTAAATATTCCATCTCTATTGTTTATTTAGATACTGCTGAACTACTCTCACGACACAGCTTTGGGTTGCTTTTCCTAGGAGCTGGGGGTCTGTGCTGAGCTGACCCAGTCTAGAAGTCAGCCGTCTTCCAAGCGCTGGCTAGCCCTGGTCCAGAGTCGCCCGCAGACGGCATCGCAGCGTGTTGTCGCTGTTCCATGCTCGGCTGAACCAGCCGCACTGATTACAGCAGAGGTTTACTAAGCACTTCCGGGTCCCTGCTAACAGGGGTCAGGATTCTGATTTTATACTCTCATCCCAACTATACACTCCCATGCATTTTAAAGGTTTGATTTGATTGTATCAGATTATGATGCTAATAAAAATCCTCCCAAGTCACACTGGTCAGGCACATTTGTTGATTATTAAACTGGGACATGAAATTCAAGAACTGATTTGTAAGAAAATCTGTAAGATGTGATTTAAAAGATACAGGACAGAGGCCCTCTGGATTCTTAGAAGCTTAAAAGTAATTGTATCTCCAAGAAAATACATGTAAGGGTAGCTGTAAGCCTCAAGGATCATCTTTTGAACGTGTTCATTAAGATCTGTAACACTCTAGGGAATCCAGGAAAGTTTCTCCTAAGATAGAAACATGATATAGTAAGAAACTGGTATAAAATACTCTCGCTGCCACAAACTACCTTCCAAATAAAAAATAAACACAAATATGAAACATTAAAAAATAAAGTTATAAGATCTGGTAAATTCTAAAAGCCACATGAGTTGCCTCAGAATTTATTTCCTACTCTATCTCATTAAACTTGTGGCATGCTACAAAACTGCACTTAAATAAAAAACAACTCTTACTGGTTAAAAGGTAGATTGCTGGAGGACAGTAACAGTTAGTAAGTTTGCATTTGTCAATTATTACAAATAGCGTTCAGGGCTACTGCATTCTGTCACACAGGCTGTGTGCGCAGACTCCAAGGGGTGCCATTCTCACAAACTTCGATGTGCGTGGGGCCCTCTAGGGCACCACAGAGCTTCATCACGGAAGGCTGCGGGAAAAAGAAATGGACAGCACATCCTCTAAACCCAACCTAGGACATAGTCAGCTGTGAATCAACAAACAGCACTTTTGATGTAGAAGCAAAAGTGATAGTAGTGTTTGACATCTGAGTGGGGCATAGACACTTATTTTAACTATTTCATCAATGTGTTGAAAATGGAAAGAAAATAATGGCAAACTTGGAATTCAAAAATTAAAAGTAAAGACAAGGACATTCTAGCAAAGGGAGATGGGAATTTTTTTTTCAGTACATAGTGCTAGGTCAGTCAATCAGGTATCCATACAGAAAAATAAATAAACTTTGACCTTCCTCACCGCAAATCATACACAAAAATCAATTCCAAATTGACCATAGGTTTAATGTAAATGGTAGCACCCCAACTGGTGTGGCTCAGTTAGTTGGGCATCAGCCCACCAAGCAAAAGTTCACAGGTTTGATTCCCCGTCAAGGCACGTGCCTCGGTAAGGTCCCCAGTTGGAGGTGTGTGAGAGGCTAACTACGATGCTTCTCTCAAACATTGATGTTTCTCTCCCTCTCTTTCCCTTCCCCTCTCTCCAAAAATAAAAAAATAAATACTTAAAGAAAGAATATATATGTACATATAAATGGTAAAGTAATAATGCCTTTGTAAGAAAACAGAAAATATCTCCATGACCTTGGGGCAGGCAGAGATTTCTTAAACAGGACACAAAGAACACTAATCATGAGAGAAAAAAATGGAAAATTAGAAAGAACTTGATTAAAATTCAGAACATCTGTTCATCAAAAGACACATTAAATATGTGAAAAGGCAAGCCACAAAATTAAGATATATCTGATAAAAGACTCACATCCAGGATGTTAAAAAAAATTAAATTCCTACAGATCAATTTTTCGAAGGCAGAGTTGAACAGGCACTTTATGAAAGAGGCTACACAAATGGTCAATATACAAAGCTAGGCAAAAGTAAGTTTACAGTTGTTCATGTAAAAAAACCATTAATAGCCCTGGCTGGTGTGGCTCAGTGGATTGAGCACTAGCCTGCGAACCAAGGGGTCACTGGTTCAATTCCTGGTCATGGCACATGCCTGGGTTGTGGGCCAGGTTCCAAATTGGGGCTGTGAGGCAGGTGATCAAGTTTCTCTCCCTTGTTTTCTCCCTCCCTTCCCCTTGGTCTAAAAATAAATAAATAAAATCTTTTAAAAATCATTAATAAACATATATAACTAATGAATAATAACACAAAAATAAACTCTGTTCCTCAAACTCATAACTGTAACACTACTTTTGCCCCACCCTGTACATATCAGAGTGGCTCAGATTCATTAGCCATCAAAGAAATGCAAATTAAAAGCCGAATACTATGCCTCCACATATCTAACAGAATTCTTAAAATGAAAAAGACTGAAGATTTTGCACAGCAAAGGAACCATCAATAAAAAGAAAACAGAACTCACTGAATTGCAGAACATATTTGCCAGTGAGACATTTGATAAGGGGTTAATATCGAAAATTTATAAAAGTGTTATAAAACTCAGTACCAGAAAAACAAACAATCCAACTAAAAAATGGGCAAAGAATCTCAATAGACACTTGTCCAAAGAGGACATAGAGATGGACAAAAGACATATGAAAAGATGCTCAATGTCACTGAATCATCAGAGAAATGCAAACTGAAACTTTAATCAGGTACCATCTCACACCTGTCAGAATGGCCATCATCAGTAAGTCGACAAACAAGTGTTGCCAAGGATGTAGAGAAAGGGGAACCCTCCTGCACTGTTGGTGCGAATGCAGACTGGTGCGGCCACTGTGGAAAACAGTATGGAATTTCCTGAAAAAATTAAAAATGTAACTGCCTTATAATCAGTAATTCCACTTATGGAAATATATATGAAGAAACACGAAGCAGTAATTTGAAAGAACATATGCACCCCAATGATCACTGCAACATTTACAATAGCGAAGACGTGGAAGCAGCCCAAGTGCCCATCAGTAGATGAGTGGATAAAAATGCTGTGGTACATTTACACAATGGAATACTACTTCGCCATAATAAACATCTTACCTTTTGCAACAGCTTAAGAGTATCATGTTAAGTGAAATTTAATAAACAAAATAGAAACAGACTCACAGATAAGAAAACAGACTGACAGTTGTCAGAGGGGAGGGTCTTGGGGGGCTAGGTGACAAGGTGAAGGGATTAAGCAAAACCAAACACACAAACAAACAAAACTCTTAGACCAGATGACGTGGGAATTACCTGAGGGAAAGGGGTGTAGGGGGAGGTAGAAGAGGGAAAAGAGGGGACGCATGGTAACAGAAGGGGACCTGACTCTGGGTGGTGAACACACAATACGTTACACAGTTGATGCATTACGGAACTGTACACTTGAAACCTACGTACTTTCATTAACCAATGTCCCCCCTATAAACTCAATACAAATTTTTTAAAGAAAATGGCAGAAGAAAGTAGAAATGTTGGCAAAGATGTGAAGCAACTGGAACTCTCACACGCTGCTGGTAGAAGAGGAAAAGTTTGACAGTAAACATGGGAATACTCAATGACCCAGAATTCTACTGCGAGGTACACACCTAAGAGAAATACATAGAAATTGTATAATGTGTAAGACGGCTATCAAATAATGAAACTAGCTATAAATCCATATATGAAAAGAACTTGTTATAGTAAACACATTGTGTATATACACATATTTTGTATGTATGTGTGTATCTTTGTTTCATTTTTACTAACTTTTAAATCTAAAATTGAAATATGTAGTTGATTTAATTCCCTTCTTCTCCTTTGAGAAAGAGTAAACTTAAAACAAACCAACCTTATACCTAAACAGAGATCGAACAGTAATTATCATCAAAGCAGAGAAAGTATACCCCGGACAAAAGCAACCTGCATCAGTGAAGCAATTTTCTATTCCAATGTGATTAATACTCAAATAAAAAAACTACTGTATTTTGCCATGTATAACATGCACCCATGTTTTTGGCCCAAGCTTTCAGGAAAAAAAAATCTTTCATTTTAATTTTTAATTCAATTATTTTACTTATTTATATTTAGAAACAAAACAGACTATCATATTCTAGGGTATTATTTTGTGTACACATATTGTTATTGCTTTCTACAGGTACACTTTTAACTCAGAAGCATAAATAAAAGAATTAAAAACACACAGATACGGAATTGCTACTACCCACATATAATAAGCATACTTATTCCCCCCCCAAAAAAAAAGTGGGCAAAAAAAGTGTGCATTATACACAGCAAAACATGGTATTTAGGGTATCTAAATTTAAAAATACATATATGATAGAGTAAGCAAAGACAGACTGTAAGATATTGTCCCTACGTTAGTTAGGACTGAGACTGTAAGCACTGTCAGCCCACAGAAATGTGTGCTTCATGGACTATTCTAGTTCAGATTTCTATAACCAACTAAACACAAAGAAAAGTACTGAAAGGTCTGAAACAGAATTTTAAATTGGCACAGATGGCATGTTTAAAACACCCCCACAATATGCTGAGTGTTCTCCATAAAACCAACCTAGACACAGTTCCTGCCTCTAGGGGCCTTAAAATCTAAAAGTAGATGAGGCAGTCTAATTCAAAGAAAGTAAACAAATAAAAGGAAACAAAGAAGGGAATGTAAGAGAAGAGAGGCCTGCATTAATCTCTCAGCTCCCAGAAGGGAAACAGTCCAATGTGAACAGCGAGAATGAAAGCTAACAAGTCAGAGCTGTCTCATTTACCATCAGACTTACTATGACAGTATCCAGTAAATATTCTCTAAAAAATTATGCTGACCAGACTGAAAATGCTTTGTTCTTCTCTAGCTTCCACATCTAGAAGGTCTAAACTCTGCAAAAGAATATCTACTCTGCTGCGTGTGTGTAAAGGACATTAAACAGTCCATGCGTAGTGAATGATTTACGGTCCAAAATCTAGATCACTGAATGCAAAGCGTATGAAAGCATGAGTTCAAAAATGCTGGCTCAACAGGCAATTAATTAATGTGACACAACCATCTTTGTCTCAAAACTCCTAAAACAAGATAGTGATTCGAGCTGGACTGCATTTTTGGTGTTGTCTCTAAAGGGGTGTATGAGCTACATTTGGTTTGTCTGTACATAAATATTTCATGGGCCCACAGTTCAGCCTCTGATCTCCTTATCCAGCTGACTAGAGCTATTTCAATAGAAAGATGTCAAACGATTGTCTGAAATGTCTCCAAATACAGACCCTCTTTAAAGCCTTAAATTAAAGAACATCTTGATTTTAAATCATGCGGACTCTTCCTGGAAGACTTCAAGATGCTGATGACATCCAAGTAGCTAAGTTATAGGAGCCAAGTTCACTTCAACAAACTGGTCCTGGCTGCTTCCCTGTCTCTTTGGATCAAGTATCTCTGGCAAAGACTATTTATTAAAAAGAATAATAATAAGAATTCAGCCAGACTCCACACAGAAGAGGATGAAGAAAGCAGTGATGCTATTGACTGTGCAGCGTCAAAGTGACATCTATTGACTGAACTATAAAGAGCACGATTAAGAAGAAATGTTTGAGGTCAGGATCAGGGGCATCACCTTCCCCGTGCTGCAGATCTGCAACCACACTCCCCACCCCCACAGTGCTCTCTACAGCTGCCGTAATGACTTTCAATTTCCCCAAACGCTACCTTGCCTGTAGTTTAAAACACAGCTTCCTTTTAAAGAGAAGACTCTCGATCACCTCCCTTTATATGTAACATTTCAATCACTGGAATTACATAAATAAAAATATAGCTTACACAAATCCAGGGTATTTCAATAAAAACTGTATCTGAGTCTACTTTATTATAGTAAAAATGCACTTATTCCACTACCCCAAACTCTAAACCCTGGAATCATCATTTGATTTGGTCTTCCCTCCAGGTGCCTTCCTTCCTACCCTCCCACCCCCTCACATTAGTCAGTACCGAGTTGCTCAGATTCTCCTTTGACCCAGATCCCTTGCACTGAAAAGGTCTCACGAGTAAGTAAGCCCATCACATAGAAAAACCAAAGTCCAGAAGGAATGCGAGTCTGAGAAAAGTCAGAGGGGGCACATTTTAGCATAAGACAACGGAGGTTCGAACAAGGGAGACACTACCAAAGTGTCTGGGACAGACTGGGTAGTAGGAGGAAGAGACTGCTTAGACCACCGAGCCCAGACTTGACCTGAGTCACAGGCTGTGTGGGTGCGGCCAACTCAAGAATGCTAAATGGCAAACACCCTATTATTTTTCTCACATGCCCCTCTTTCCAAGTGTCCTCAGCTGCCACCCTAGCTCACGTCTTCTTAAATCTCACTTGAACAAATACAATAACATCTTCACTGATGCTTTGTCCTCCTATTTCTCTACCAACACCGCAGTCAATGATCATCTTAAAGTACCATGTCAAACTCTTCCAATGCAGTTCCTTAGCCTTAATGTCACATTTAGAAGTCCTTAATTGAAATGGCTCGGTAGACCTTCCAGGATCTGACTCCTTTTCTGTAGCCTCGTATATGCACACTTTCCTCCACTGTTCTCTGCACCCGTCATAACAACTTTCAATCCCCCCCAATGCTATCTTGCCTCTAGTTTGAAACACTGTTTCCCTTTAGACAGAAGATTCGGAATCATCCATACCACACACACACTCACTTTACCTACTTTAGTTTTACCTTCATGTCTCATCCTGCACACCATTTCCTTAAGTAGGTTTTCCTTGACCCCTTTTTTAAAGGGTCCCCGCTATATTCCCAGAGAAGTATGCTATACTTCCCTTTTCATGACATTTATCAAATTTGTAATTACAAATGGTAAGCAATTTTGTATTATATGAGGACAAGAATGCATATCTACACTGTGATTAGCAATGTTACTTCCTTATTCAAAAACCTTTGCCGGCTTCCCCAAACTTCCGCATTAAGTTCACACTTCTCAGCGTGTGTCTTCAAGGCCTTCCATGGTATGAATGTTTATGGCCTACTATTCCCTAAATGCTTCCCAAAAGCAGGATTATCTGTTCCTTCCCATGTAAACCACATACTCTCCAGTACAGGGGTGTCAAACTCATTTTCACCAGGGGTCACATCAGCTTTGTGGTTGCCTTCAAAGGGCCGAATGTAATTTTAGGACTGTAGAAATGTAACTACTCCTTAACAGTTAAGTGAAGGCCCAGTGCTGCTGCCGGGTAGAAACAAGGTGCCCGCCAGATAAAACATGGTGGAGGGCCGGACTCAGCCCAAGAGCCTTGTATTTGCTACCTGTGCTCTAGCGCCTTCATTCCTGTAGCTTCCTCTATGAACCTGGCTGTCCTGTCTTTAAAACTGCTGCCCTTTCAGCCCTGACTGATGTGGCTCAGTTGGTCGGGTGTCATCCTGCAGGGTGAAGGGTTGCCTGCTGGATTTCCTGTCTGGGCCCATGACTGCATTGTGAGTTTGGTCCCAGGTCAGGGCACATACATGAGGCAACTGATCGATGTTTCTCTCTCATGTTGATGCTTCTTTCCCTCTCTTTCTCTCTACCTTGCCCTATTTCTGAAAAAAAAAAAAAAATGGATGAGATCTTTCAAAAAAAAGAGCTACCCTTTCTTCCAAACCCGCAACCAATTCCATCTTCTCCATAGAATTTTCCCTTCTTTTCCCCAAATAAATTTGGTCTCCCTCACCTTTGACTTCCTTCCTACTCAAATACATTGTATTTTCTTTACTGGGCTTTCCTAAAGCTACATTGTTGTTATTGATACACTTCTTACCTTTATTTGTTTTAAATATCTTAGGTAACGCTGGTTACTTTTCTACATTATCTCCTTGTTTGTATATGCCTTAAATACAGAGAGTCCCCCATAAATGCATGAACTTGTAAGGCAGTTATCTAAATATATGGAGAAAACAATCTTTCAAGTACAAAAGACACCTGTGAAACTGATAGAAGCTAAATGGAATTAGAAAATCATGCTATGCTACCAGTACAAAAACACCTTATTTGCATCGCAAATAATTGTTCTTTATTCCAAGAGTAGTATGTCTTTAAACACTGATTAATAAAGTATACATTAAGATGTTAACATTTAGTTCAATTCTGACATCTCAAAGTAAATAGAATTCTAACTCAAGTTTCATATAGCAGCAGAGCATAATGCCACTGCTCAATATTTATTTTTTTGACCATTTTTGCTGTTTGCCGAACAGAAACAAACAGTAAATAACATTATTTAGGTGTACCTAAAATTATACCCATACAAATTATCTCGTTCAACCCATTACATTTCTAGATATAGAAAATAAAGACAATGAGTTTCTTGGCCAAGGTCACAAAGCTAAAGCTAGGACAAAGGCTCAGGGCCATCTGACTTTCATTTCATCCCCATACCATCCCCACCCCAAACAGGACTCGTCTCAGGGCTGTTCTAACTCGAGCCCATTATTTTCAACCAGCATTAGAGCCAACAATACACCATACCGAATTAAGCCATTTGCACATTTTCAGCCATACTCAAGAGAAACAAAAGTGTGATGAGTGAAGGGATGAAAAGGAATTCTTTTTATCTTTTTCCAGGAGCCTTGTAACCTTTATAAAGGTTAGAAATGAGCACAACTTCATACGTTTCTAAGGAGAGTGTGTTCAAAGACCTCTGAGAGGCAAGAAAAACATGAAAGGAAAACACATATAACTTTTCAAATATATAATAGAATTTTGACACATAATGGAACATGCAACATAGAGCATTTTGAATAAAATATTATCATAGTAACTAAATATTTTTAGTAACTAAAAATATACTATAGTAACTAAATATTTACTATAAAATATTTCATAGTAACTAAGAAAGGTGGAGCTTCAGGGAAAAAAGAAAGAAAAAAATGAAAGAGAAAAAGCTAGCAGGGTATTTCTTAAAACCTACTTAAAACATAAACATACCTGCCAATATTCACCAAATATTTGTTATTAAACACCACTTCTTACAGCTCTATCCCTAATAACTAGTATGCCAATAGACACTTAGGAAGAACATGCATAACAAATTAATCTCTTTTAGTATCACCCAGTACTATTCTTGAATATGTATGGTTGTATATTAGCGACTATAAACTGCTTCTACAGCCCTGGCCAGGTGGCTCAGCTGGTTGGGGCATCATCCTGTTACACCAAAAGGTTGCAGGTTCAGTTCCTGGTCAGGGTGTGTATGGGATGCAATCAACTCATGTTTCTCTCACACCCTTCCTCTCTCTCTAAAATCAATTAAAAAAATATCCTTGGGTAAGGATTTTTAAAAAAAATCCATGGGCACATACTATTTAGTGCATGGTCTTTAAATGGCTGCTACTTGTAGTAAAAAGGAATTAACATTGACAGTTTGTATGAAATAAAATTGTTTCTAAAGCTAGAACATTTTACATTATTTGTATATACCTATATAAGTATATGTGTATGTGCATTTGTATGTGTATAGTTCATTTGCTCTTTCTATATATACATAATGTATAAATATATGAAATATGTTTTTGACAATATTGATTCTACCTAAGAATCTTATGCTATGGAACAAGTGATACAGTGATTTTTTTTCAAACTCTCCTTATAACACTTCATAATAAGAAATACATGACAACCTTGTACACATATCACATACAAGGGGGTACCTCCCCCCAAAACTGAAGTTTATAAAAAATTGTGTATTTATTCTTACATGCTTAAACTTCAGTCACCTTCAAAGTACTCTCCGTTTAATGCAATATACCTATCGAGATTTTTTTTCAGTTTTTGAACTCATTGATTTTGATGCCTTTTAGTGCTTCTGCCTTTTTTAAAAATATTTTTTAAATTTATTTTTAGAGTGGGGGGAAGGGAAGGAGAAAGAGTGGGAGAGAAACATCAATGTGTGGTTGCCTCTCATGTGTCCCCTACTGGGGACAAGGCCTGCAACCCAGGCATGTGCCCCGACTGGGAATCGAACCAGCAACCTTTTGCTTCACAGACCCGTGCTCAATCCACTGAGCCACACCAGCCAGGGCCTTCTGCCATTTTTTGTTTCAACCCTTCCATATTGGCAAAACATTTACTTCTGAGGACTTTCTTCATCCAGTAGGGAAAAACAAAACCCTGAGGTCAGGTGGAGCACAGGGTTCATGCTGCTTTTGGACAAAAACAGCTGAACACTCGGAACAGTGTGGGTAGGTGTGCACATAAATCACCCATCATGAAATGGGCAAACATGTTAAAAGAGTCTTCAAAATAATTCACTGAAGTCAAATGCAGCCTCTCACAACAATGCCAGCTGGTACACCAATACAGATGGGTTCCTAGAACACTCATCTAGCAGGGGAAGTCTGTACTACAGGGGGCCTGCCCTCCAGAAGATAATTCCAGGTTTTGGGGGAGTCCCCTCTCATACACACACAGACACACACAGGAATATACACACACAATACCTAAGTTTTGTGAAACAACACTGCCCTCACCATAGCCAAAGCACTAATATTTTCCATTCCATTTTTTAAAATGCTGTTTGTGATCCATGAAACTGATTTTGTTACCCTCTTCTGCAAGCTCATAAAAGTGCAAAAAGGTGGTGGGCAGGTATAAACCTGAGTTTGCCATTCAGCCTTTGGGAATGACTGAGGTTCTAAAGACGACAATCAGACACAGCCAAAATGAGGCCTAAAAATTATTTAATATTGTTCATTCAAAAGCTATGTTGACCACCTGAAGGGCATTATTAACTAAGTAAAAAATACAGACCAAATTCTGGTCCATAAAACAAGTTTCAAAAATTTAAAAGGAGTCAATAACACATCTTCTCTGATAACAATGGAATTAAATTAGAAATCAATAATAGAATGTTATCTGTAAAAGCCCACATATTTGGAAAACAAATAATATACTTCTAAACAACTCAAGGGCTGAACAAGAAGTCAAAAGTGAAAGAGAAAATATTTTTAACTCAATGAAAATGAAAATACAATACATTAAAATTCAAGGGAAGCAAAAATGCAGGCCACAGTTTTACTGGTTTAAAGAATAAGCCCAGCCATCAGTTCTGCGTTGCCCCCTCTAGAACCACCCAAACTGTTCACATAAGGAGGCTGGCCACTTGAAGCGAAAACCATCAATTCTTTTTACTATTATGGAAGTTTAAGATGGAAGAACCAATCCCTCACCTGTTGGAAAGGCTTTCCTAAGTCTGAAAGGAAACTAGGACTCTAATAAGCAATCTGGTGACCAAAGGAGAAAAGCCATACAAAACAGGATAATCTGCATACAGAGCAGCAGTGGAAACAACCGGAAAGAGGCAAGACAGGAAGCTAGAGCACGGTGGTGATCTGATGGGCAGCACCAGACTGCAGGCGTCCTCCTGCAGGACGGTAGCTTCTTCTCCATACTGATGACGACGCCTGGAAGAAGTGCCTCTTACTCTTACTACTGCCTAATATGTGTAGCTGGAGCCTCGCAGATTCATCCCAGAACCAAATTAAATGCAGAAAAACCTCAGCTTCTTAGAGGCCATCTAAACTAAGGCAGGCCAGAAATAAAACCTGTTTTGCCCTCAGGCAGATACTCTGAGGTGGCCTGAGGACCCTGCCAATCCCTGATTCCTGAGTTACAATATATATCCTAGTACCTTTTAGTCCAGCATCACACTGTTAAGAGAGAGGACAGTCTCTCAATATCTGTTCTTAATTAAATAAAATATCAATTCATCCGCTGTTAAAAAGGAGGAGGGGATAAGAGGAGCTAATACATTGTAGACAACCATTAACTCAGTCTGATGAAAGGTATAAGGCTTATCATTTTGATTGGTGGCATTCATTAAATGTTTTCTCTGTGTTTTTCAGGGAGCTAAAGCAAGTAGGGATGCTACCCTGCTTTTTCGGAGGCAAACCCACATCCTGCTAGGTTTGGTTTTTTCTAATATGTGCTTGGCCTCCTAAAATAAGCATAAACAGCCTTATTTAGATCTATGCTATTTATTTCCACAGAGAAGGAACTTCAGAACTCCTTAACTATTAATAGGCACCTCATCTTTTCACACCTTTTAGGGATGAAGGAAGAAAACTACCTGGTACCAGAGGCAAAAGGAAGACAGCTTAATTACAAAGATTCGGAAAATTTCACATGGTGGCTCTTTTGAAAAGGACACTTCCTTCCTCTTATCTCAAAGCAAGCCATTTATTTACCAAGAAACATAAATACTGTTTTATTTTAATATTTTAAAATTTTTTGAAGTTATATGCTTCGTTATTGAAAGATCCTGGCGAATGAGATTTAACCTTGTAATCTGAAAGTCCTACTAACATATACATGCAATCTGAACAGCTGCCCACTATCCAAAGTCCCCAGAGGAACTAAACAGCTACATCAATTCATAAACAGCTTGTTCAAATGAACACTCTGCAATGAAATGATACTTTTGACAGAACGACTCTTCTAAATGTTTAGGAGGAGAACAATTTTAAGTGACAGAACAAAGTTACATTATTGATTCACCATGTTAAAAGATCCAGTGTACATCACTTCAAAGCAGGGATTTATTCACAATATACAATCAACACACTGACTGATGCAACAGTGAAAATGATTGAATATGCCAAGGTCTTAATTATAATACCACTTTACATTTGACTAGAACAGTTTACAAAGCACTTACACCCATAAATTCACTTGACTCTATACGTTCTTCAATTTAAGTGTAATAGATATAAGATACAAGTACATCTGGATAAGAGAAGCTATGTACTAAAATGGTTAAGAGCAGGGAATCTCGGGCCAGCTGTCTGGTTTGGACTCCTAACATTGCCACTTACTAGATATGCAATTCTGAGTACATTACTCAACATCTCTGCCTCAGTTTCATCATCTATAAATGGGGATAATAATCATTTCTACCTCTTTGGCCCACTAAGGATTAAATTAATTAATATATGTCAAGCACTTAAAATAGTGTCCAGCACAAAGTAACCACTATACATTATACACTCTAATTGTACTTAGCAGCAACACCATTGTAAGGACAGGGAAACAAGCTAGTAAGTCACAGAGCCAGGAATAGAAACCAGATCTTTTTCTCCCACTTGAAGCTCCATCCACAGAAAGATGGGTTTGTTGTTATTTTTATTTTTAAGTGTCCTAAGGTTTTCTAGACTAATATAAACAGTTTAATGTGGAATTACACAAATAAAAAAATGCAGCAGCTTAAAACATTGATAAAGTTGTATTGTAATCTATGTTTATATATTTACATTAATTATTAAAAAATAAATTTTCCACGTTGGGGACAGAACTATACATTAAGAAACAGTTATCTGTGTTGCTATTATCTGCAAAACAAAACTTCTGTTTCACTTTTTCAAAATATAGATAAAAAAGGCAATAAGCCTATCATATTGTATCCTATGTTAATTGCTTCAACTTCTTTATCAGACAAAAGAACAATCTAGAAGAAATACAGTTAACCCTTAAACAATGCAGGGGATGGGGCACCAAACCTCACACATTTGAAAACCAAATCCACATACAACTTTTCACTTCCTCAAAACTTGAGCTGTCCTTTATCCATGGAGGATTGATTCTAGAATCCCCCGCAATATCAAAATCCATTGATGCTCAAGTCCAGGATATAACATGGCATGCAGTTGGCCCTGCATACCCACAAACTCCCAAATGTGGACCAAAAACAGAATAAGTATTTACTGAAAAAAAAAATCCTACATACAAGGAGACCCGTACAGTTCAAACATGTTGTTTAAGGGTCAACTACATACTAGGATGATCATAATGTCTGTACTCTGATTTCTTTTCTCTTTCCCTTCTGGTTTTCAACACTTTCAGTATTATGATATAAAGTTATGTTTTAAAATGATTTCCAATCAAGTTTATCAAGATTTGAAAATGCTGGCAGAAAAAACACTTAGAAATTAATTCTAGGCAGTAACAGATGCCCAGCTGCACACTGCCCTCTTTTTTCAGACATGGTTTAGGTATCTTTCCTCAGACTTTGTTTAAACTTTTTCCCTTTAGTGATTTAAGTGACTGATAACATCTTCCACTGAATCTAAAAATAGGGCATGGCTGTGTAAATTTATGAGCTGACATGCAAAACTGGCACTAGATGCCTACATCAAAGTACTAAATCATTTAACATACTCTAGCATAAAGATGTTTTTAAGCATTTATACCCACATGCTTTGTATACACTGTATATATAATTTTAATTCAAGCATATTTAATATTTCCAAATGAAGTGAAAAATATATAAAGTCATAAACTTTTTAACATTCCCAAATATGTCAATTTACTTCTTAACAAATCAACTTGGACAAAGTACTTCTCTACCCCAGGCCTTTGGACAATGTCGGTGGAACATCACTGGTTCTCAACCTTTCCACCCCAGTCCATCTGAGGGATTCAACATGCCTCCATTTACTGCAGTGGGGACAGTCTGGAAACATCCCACAAGGGATTCTGGTACAGCACACTAGAGGCCGCGCCCCCGCCCTCTGCTCGGCTCCACTCCACTACTTCAGAGTTCTCTGAGGCTATACACAGCTCTCAAGTCTGCTGCCACTGTACATGCAGAAAAATCACAACCCCATGAGCCTGGAAGGTATCTGACAGTGTTAGTTAATTTATTTATTTTTATTGAATTTTAGAGAGAAAGGGAGGGAGGGAGGAAAGGAGAGAAAGAGACAGAGAAAGCAAAAGATTGAGAGACCAGCATCGAATTGCTGTTACACTCCTCCATGCTTTCATCGGGTGATTCCTGCATGTGCCCTAACTGGGGATCAAACCTGCCACCCTGGTGTATCATGCCGATGTCCAACCAACCAAGCTACCTGGCAAGGGACAACAGTGTTACTTTGAAATGCTTAAAAAGAAGGGCTAAATGTTAATGTGCATCTTCTGCAGTGGGAATATTCAAGATGCAAATATGAACCTGTCTACTGATGCTATCCAGGAGAGCTTCATAGCTGTACAGAGGACAAACAATACATCTTACCTGGAATTGGCTTCCAATCAAGTGGCTAAAGGAGGAGGATAGTGGGAAATCAAAGGCAATTTGTGCAAGTGAAGTCTTCTGATAACAGAAAAGGAAAGCCAAAGACTGACATGTAGAGATGTGATGTTATATGATCCCCAATTTCTTCTCCCAAATATCAACTTTTGCAGGTCTGACATCAATTCTAAGTGATTTTTTTTATCAGTCCACCCTCCTGTAAACTAAAAATAACTGTAACTATAAAAATATGGTTTGTGCATATGCCACATTATAAATGTAAGTCAAATGCATTAGTTCAGCATGGTGAATGACAATTGCCCAGTATGGTATTTACAAATAGTGTTCATTTTCTTTGAAGTCCTACTTACTATGGACAAACTCAACACTATTTAAAAGCCCTCGTATATGTAAAGTCTCATGAAAAATGCTCATGGCTAGGAAGGAGGAAATGGAATTTTACAACATTCTTGGAAAAGGTGTATTATTTAAGTGTCAGCCAATATTACATCATCATTAACAAGTACATAAGGTATGGCAAAGACTCTGGCTGGGGCTTAAAAATTAGGTTGCTTATATGTAAAAAAATGTGTGATTGCATTATCTCCAAACCAGAAAACATATTAATAAATGCTAATTAGATATGCTTTATAGTAAAAGGACCCTTACAGGCACAAAAAATAACAGTGACCCATAGATTTGAAACAAACAAAAAAACTGTGTAGGTCTGAAAGTTGCTGTCCTCTGTACTAGAAGATGTTGCCAGTGGTGACTGAGAATATAATGTATACATCTCTACAATTGCTCTCTTGATAAAACGTTGATAAAAATTTTCAGTAGGCACCGATTTCTTCTGAAATCACTTACAGAACGCGCTGTCCATTCTTGGCTTAACTTGCTGAACGTACTCCCTATTTAAACAACAAATTCTCAATGCTCTCCTCATGAACGTGAACTGTAACTGTAAAACCTAAAACTGGTATTACCGAACAGACCACTAACTCAACAACAAGTAAAACTGAACAGAAAGAAAATACCCCAACCCCAATATTGTAAGATGTTCACATCTGATACAGTAGCAATAAATATTATGCACAAGATGACAATTCCTTACAGTTGGAACAGATATTTCTTGAATAAATATATACATTTCTTCCTCATTCTATACCCATGTGTCAAAGCATCAAACAATTTAATTGTGTCAGTTTCTGTTGTGTCTCAAACTTTACATGTAAGTTTATCATGAAAGGGAGGAAAAAAACCTGTTTGGCTGCCTCACCATGAATCACAGCCAGGAGGTCATCTTGTGTACCAGCAACTATGTTTTCACTACAGCTATGTGACCTAAAGTGGCAGCAAGAGAGGCACCAAAATAGAAGGAGCAGGAGGCTTCTCCTGGCTTCTGGGCCCCAAATCGGCTTTTCCAGCCCATTCGGGTATCTGAGCAAGAGCCAACCGCAAAGGAGAGAAAGAACAAACCCAGCAGCTCCAAGGAAAAGGGCTGCAGGCCCACCACACCTTCCTTGCCCTCATCGGGAGCCCAGGGAAGCAAAAACATAAAAGAGAATGGGATTAAGAAACAGCAAAAAGAAAACACAGCATGACAGAGGCCAAAACTAGCCTGGTGTAGGGCAAAAATCCAGAGGTGACTGTGAAGCCCCGATTTCGGGAAGATCTGGAGACAGAGTAGGCTGGTCTCCCGACGGGGACTCAGGGCACAGGTCCAGCGTGAGCACCGGGGGCCCCTGCCTCCAAGCGCCTCCAAGCACCTCCAGCCGCCCGGGACCGGCCCCTGCTCCCACATCACCTGTCCGGTGCCCGCTGGCCCGGCCGTCTCTGGCCGCGGGTACCCGCCCCTGGTCGCCCTCCCATCCCGTGCCCTCCCGGTGAGTTGCTTGGGAACACCGCCCGGGTCAGTGCAGGCAGGGACCGAAGCCCGCCCCGGCGCCCCAGGCCTGCCCCCAGCACTCACTTTCTGAATCCGCTTCAGCGCCATGGGTCAGGGAGGACGGCGGGGACACCGGCCGGCTGGGGACGGCTGCTGGGCTAGGGGGCGTGGGGCTTGCGGGCGCGGCTCGCTCGTTCTTCGGCGGGCTCAGCCCGGTGGGTCCCCGGCTCGCCACTTGCTGGCTCGCTCCGGGAGCCTTTGCCTGTTCCGTGTGCGCCCGAGCGCGAGTGTGCGTGAGTGTGCGGGCGGGGACACCGGCGAGACTCTTTTGTTTCCGCTTTTACTTCTGGGAAGGAGCCTGCGCTCTCCCCGCCCGCGCCCCGCCCCTCCGGGCACACTGGGAAGTGTAGTTCCCGTCCGGCCCTCGGCGGCCGCCTGGGGCGCGGCCCGGTGACTCATCGCTGACCTCCGCCGAAGCCTGGGCTGAGGACCGCCGGGCTCCAGGAGGCCTCTGCAGTTTGATCTGGATCCAGTTACTGAACCTGGCGGTCCCGATCTGTAAAGTGGGGGTAATAAATTAGTTTGTAAAGAGCTTACAGGAATTTCTAATGTGCTATGTCTGATCTTGTTATTTTTACAGATTTCACTCAAATACATGAATTTCTCACCCTCCACGCATGCACAGACTCATACCTACCTAGTTCCTATTGCAAAAGGCGCATCCTTTATGCAATGCTAATCTCGCATGTCTGCTTCGCTTAGAATTCTGAATTCGGAGCTTGTCTTCACCATTGGCTCCTTCCCTTCCGCTGACAGTACATACTCAGGGTAGTCAACTCACACTCCTAAATCCCTTAATTCTTGTGAACTTGTGTGCTCATTAAAACTTGGCTTCTGCTCTCAGCAC
>PVKM010013614.1:0-30037 GCA_004027735.1 Carollia perspicillata
ATACTTCTCCCACCAAAGTGGAAAGAGATGGATAGCTAGCTATAGAACCTGGATGCACTTTGTTTTATTGGTGAGTCTGTCCTCATTCTGCATGCTGCACTTAAAAGAGAGGTATTAGTGGCTTTGCATCAAATAAGCATTGGGGCAGGGGTGTTATCATTGTTTATCTTTCGTATTTAACCCACTTGAAGATGTGAATCCCGCTTCCTACACCTGTTCCTTACGCACTACTGGATGTGACCATGGCAGGAAGCTGGAAGTACTCCATGAAGATGGTGCCAAACCTATCCCAGATTATTTTGGTGTAACTATTAATAATAATGCTATCTTAGAAAGAAAAACATCTAGGAAAAATATTAAATGGAAGAGGGACTCTTACACAGCAGCATAAAACTGGACTGCTCCGGGTATCCTGGGACTTACGGTCACCCTAAAATGGGGATAATAATCAAACATACAAGAGTCATCAGGAGCCATTATGAGAATTAAATGAGATAACATTGTGAAATCATTTTATATAATTGAAAGTGTTATATATGTATTTTCCTAGTTATCGATCCATATATGCGTTCTTCCCCACTGCTTATTTCACAAAGAATGTTACCATTGTCTTGTAAATTTCCATAAAGTTTCTTGCTGTGATTTTAATGAGCAGTGCATGAAATCCATATATTAACCTAGGGAGTATTGTCATCTTCACTGTTTTTAGTCATTTAAATAAATAGTAAGCTATAGCTCCCTACTTACTCCAGTCTGCCTTTCTTGTCCTCATTACAGTTTTATAGATTCTCCAAATAAATTCCTTTGTCATGGATTACATTAATAGCCAGAGATTTAATGTCCTGTTGCTATTTTAACAGAATCTACATTTTCATTGCATCTTCCAGCCTTGCATCACTAGTGTATAGGAAGATGTTTTTGTCTGTGCGGTGAATTAATCTCATTTTGCCTTCTATGATTTCAATCCCATAGTTTCTACCCCAAGTCCCATTTCTCCTGAGTACCAAAACCCATCCATATAATTCCTGCTCCCCAGATATCCCGTGGGCACCTCAAACTTAATGTAATTTGAGGGAAACTCATCTCCTCCGAGAACCTCCTCTTCCTTTGATATTCTTAATTTCAGTGAAGCACGTATTCTGTTGTACAAGATAAAAACTCCGAGTCATCCTTGACCCTGTCTTCTCTTTCATCGTCACATCTAATCGCACACAAAGTGATGTACACTCTCCACCCCTCATATCTCTTAAATCCAATGGCTTCCCTCTCTTCAAGTTCAGGTCTTGAAATAGAGAGCATTTTTAATTTGTTTGCTTGTTTGCTTGTTTGCTTGTTTGTAGCTGTTCTTCCTCCTCCTGTTTTTGTCTGACTTTGCCCTCTCCCCACTTCTTCCCCATCCTTACATGCATTCAAGTTGTTCTTTATACTACAGCCCGAGGGACCTTTCTGAAACCACGCTGCTCCTATGCTTGGAATCTTTCAAAAGTTAGTCATAACTTTCAGGAGAAAATACACATTTCTGATGAGTACTTTGTGCCTACTCATGTCTGCATCTTTATCTCTCAACACTGAACCTCCTGCCCACATCTCATTGCCTTTATTATATAGTTGCACTGATTTAGTTCTGCTGCCCAAAGTAGCCATTTTGTTCTCTGGCCTTTGTATGGTTCCTGTTCCCTCCATTTGGGAACACTTTCAAGTTCTTTGGGTCTTTTTTTAAGAGAACACTCCTGCCCAGAAAGCCTTCCCTCAACCTCTTGTGGGTTCGACTTCATGGTCTGTTTACTTGTCTGTCTCCAGAAACAAAACCTGTGTGTGCAGGAGGGAGGCATCCTGAGGTGGGTTTATGCCGGAGACAATACAATGTGCTCCTTGCCCCTAAAGTCCCAACACCCCAGGGGAAAAGCGGATCTCACCTGAAACTGATCAGAGTTTTTTGACACTTGGCCACACATGAAACTAGCTACCTAAAATGGGAAGTGCAGTTTACTCTTACATTCGTTTGGTGTATGTGGTAAGATGTTTGTCACAGTGGACTGAAATCAAAGATCAACCATGGAGACAACTCCCATCTCTTGTCAGGCTGAGGCTCCTCCGACTTCTGCCAGGGTCACTGGGCGGGGAAACCCATGGTCAGTATAACAGAGTGTGGAGTATGGGTCACAGGGCTCACGACACACCCTCATCTGCATGGGAAGTCATTACTTGTTATTGTTTGCTTCTCATTACCAGCTTTAAGAGCAGGGTGCATCATTCTGGGGGTATCTCCAGAAGTACAATGATTAGGAGGGGTTCAGAGAAGCTGGCTTCTGTGGGGTTGCCCATGGAGGGTGCAAGTGATGAGGATGCTGCTGGAAGGTATTTTAATTTGATTTGTGTGGTGAAGTTCTATCTTTAAATGTGTTAAAAGTGGAACGAATGAAGAAACCCTGGTTTCACTAGTTTGTTTGTTTATTTGTTTGTTGATTAGTTTTCCAGGAAACTCTAGCACGGCATGGGGGCAAAGAGCACTAGCACATTAGATTCCAGTGGACCATTTACCCTCCCTTGGCCACTGACATCTGCCAGGGCAAAACAAGGTCAGTTGTGGCGGGAGGTGGTGGGGGCGGGACAGCACATTTTTTCCATGCCGCTGTAAGCGTTCGTTTCAGATTGCATTCTAACTTTAATCTATGTTAGTTTCAAGAAGATTTCCGGTATGCAGCTGCATGCTTGATTCTGATTTATCATTGTTGTTGCTGTTGTTTACATAGGAATAACTCTTCTTTTTTCTATACTGGATCCATCCCATTAAGCTTATGTAATATTTTCCATAATCATCTTATTTTGTTTTCTCTTTTTATCTTACATGGATAGAATGTAAGAATAATTTAAACTCTGATTTGTTGTAGAAACCAAGTTGGAACATAGGCTCTTTTTCTAACCTAATCTTATTACATTTATTCTTATTAACTAAGTAAACATCTAGCAGAGATAAGGCATGCAGCTGTTGGGGTTTCTACCTCTTTCCACTTTTCCTAATTGACTCTTGCAATGACGTCTTTCTGGAAATATCTATCCTAACACCTGGTAGTTTTCAGAGCATATAATCTAATTCAGTGATTTACAAACTCAGTCAGGTGACAACAAAATATGCTTTTGTAAGTAGTTATGAGAGTCTTATATTTATTATGACATCATAAATTTTAATTCAAAAGTATTGAGCATTGTGTGTTGAGTTTGGAGATACAATGGTATATCAGTTTACTTTGGGGGCATACTAAATTACTCCCAAATTTTGTAGCTTTAAACAACTTTATATTGTTTCTCACAATTCTGTATGAAGGCAGGGCAGTTCTAGCCTGAGTTAACTGGGATGACCTGTGCTACGTTTGCTCATGTGTCTGTGGTCAGCTAGCAGGTTGACTGGTAACTAGTAAATCCAGCGTGACCTCACTCACATGTCCACCAGATGGTGTTGGCGGAGGTCTCCACATGCCTCTCCACAGGCTTCTCCACATAACCTCTCATCCTCCGCAGACTCGCTCGGGCTTGTTCACATGACAGTCTCAGGTTGCAGTCACACCAAGAGAGTGCACTGCTCCAATGCACAGGTGCCTTTTACAACCCTGCCCACACTATCTTTGTTTTCTAATGCCCTACTGGCCAGAACAAATCACGTGAGCAGCCTAAATTCAAAGGGTGAAGAAACAGATGCTAGCCCTGATGGGAGAAGCTGCAAAGCCACATTGAAAGAGAGAAGATGTGAGGAAGGGAGACATATGGCTATTCTTGCAATCTGCTACAGTCTACCCCAGGCCCCAGATTACTGACATCCTTTGCACATGCAAAGTACACCTACGCCCATCCCAGGACATGCAAAAATCCCATCCACTTTTGGCAGTAAGTTTGAAGTCCAAGATCTCATGATCTCAATCAGGTCCACATGTAGCTCCTGCTTGACCCAGAAGTTGAAGAGCTTAAGAGACAAGTTATCTGTCCTCACACACCCAAAATGCAATAGTAAGACAAGAACAGAAGAACTGCAATAGGCATTCCCATTTTAAAAGGGAAAGAGTGGGAGGTACCCAGCAGCCACCAGTCCATAGCAATTTTGAAATATAACTGGGCATGTGCTGCCAAGATTCCTGCTCTGGGAGCAGAGAATGTTTCTTGCTAAGGGTTCACTTTTCCTCCCTGGAAACAGCTCCCTGGATTATTTCTCTCTGATTCTCCCTGAGAGTGGCTCTCTGGTCCACTGTCCCCCTGGGCCCTTGGCAATGCCTCCTTCTGAGACGTACTTCTTTTTCCGTTAGAATGGCCCATGTGTGCAGCTGCCTGCTGCTGGGACAACAATTCTCTGTGGGTCTTTTGCATTCTGTACATCTTACAAGTAGAGACAGTGACTGCCTTAGTTCTGGACTATTTTTTTCACAGGTGTTTATATAGCAAACAGCCTTGGAATGTAGAGGTAGTGTCACTTTGTGGAATAAAGGGCAGGTTTGCTTACAGCCCTGCAAGACGGAAATGATGTCTCCCTATGGAACATGGTCAGGCGTACTTACTGTCCAACATAAGAGATTCAGGTTTCCAGTCTTCAGAGTTCCTCTCCTGTAATGTGACCCATTGCAGGTGCCATTGTCATCTGGCTCTCTTCACATCACCCTGTGGGAGTTGGGGATCAAAGAACTAACACAAATATGCTCATACTCGTGCTGTTTGCTACGCTCTAAGTAATAAACTATTTTTTGTCTCTGATGCAAGGGGTTCATATCTTTTGCCAGCACCCACAAAATTGACAACCTAACTTGTTAGCTTGCTGTAAGCTAAAATCTCAGACCTTTCACAGTTCTTGATACCTGCTGTCTTCACATAGGAAATTGGGGACCTCTTTGCAATTTGAGCGATTATAGTCTCCTTTTATTACAAACTGGTCATTCTTTTGTTGGTGTGACTCCTTTAAAATACTTGTGGGCTTGCTATGTGTTAGATCATGGTCCACGCTGATTGACAAAAACTATATCCACAGTTCTTTTCATGATAAACCTCCTTATGGGCAGCATATGAGGTGGCTGTTACATAATGTTTGAAGAGTCTTCGAAGCCCTGTGGTCCAGCTGAGATGGGGTACTAGGCATCGCCTTAATGAACCTTTCCGAAGTCTCAGCCAAGAATCGGACAGCCACACCCCTTCCTTGATCTTAGGCCTTAGGACTCCTTTCGCTTTGAGAATCAGTGTTTCTGGAGTCTGTGGGTGAAAAACTATCCTGGGCCCTCTATGTCTTTTAAATACTGCTTGCAAAGTAAAGAGTTGCTTCTTCAGTTCATCTTTTTAAAAAAATATTTATTATGTACATTCAGAAGCACCCTGGCACTTTCAGCATTCTGTCTGAAAATCAACTGAGCCAGATCTACAGTTTTATTAGGCACATTTTCTATCTTCCGAATTACCATGTGCATTATGTTTGCCAATCGTTTACTATTGTGTAGCATGTCGCCATCTTTCCAACCCCCGGAAACAATTTTCATAATCTTCTCAGACTTCCCTAAAGTTTCCTTGCCATTTTTTCAGACCCATCCACGGCTTAGCCTGAAAGCTAACGGCATGTGCTTCGACCTTTTGTTTCAGCAACACTTTTACTTCTAGCTGTCAATTTTTCTATCAGTTAGACTCTTCTGCTCTATCAGTTATCTTTTGTTGGCTAACAAACCACCCCAAAAGCTAATAACCTTATTTTTTCACAATTCTGTGAATCTGGACCCAGGCAATCTAGTGTTCTTTTGGGGAACCTCTCTCGCGGCTGCAGTCTCTGGCAGTTTGGAGCTGGATGCTTTAGGATAGTTTCATACATGTGTCTGGGGGTTAGTGCTGGCCATAAGCGCCACACCTTTTCTCATCCTACAGGCTGGCCCCAGGCTTCTCTACAAAATCAGGGTTCCAAGAGGGAAAAGGCCAAAGTTGCAAAGCATCTTACAGCCTAGCTCCACAAATATCATTCCTACAACAGTCTACTGATCAGCGCAAGTCAGAAAGCCAGCCCAGAAATAAACGCCACATTTCAAAGGGAAAAGTAGTTCTGGCGTATGCTGTGAGGTACTGCCCTGATTCTCATTCCAAGACCAAGGCCCTTGTCCCCCCATCCTCCAGAAGCATTGGCTACTGATGGCTCACAGATGAGCCCTTCCCCAGAAATTGCTCTCTGTAAAAGAGTTTCCTGCCTCCAGCTTGTACATCTTCCCTGGGGGCCACTCCAGTCCACTGACTCTGCCCTCTTACCTCAAAGAAAAACTCTTCTGAAAGTTTGTTTCATATTTGTAACTTCCATGAGATTGCCTAAGACCACTCTTGTGACTACATTGAAATTCAAATTCTCCCTCTGTCCAATCCTCTTTTGTTTGTACCCTCATAGATAGTCCCAAGAGTAGTCCTCAATAAACTCTATCCACGTCAATCTTCACCTCAGAGTCTGTTCCCTAAAAAGCCCAACCTAAAATAGCCACAAAGTCACACTGCAACCCACCACAGTTGTATAGTAAACCACCCCAAAACTTAATGGCTTAATATAGCAACCTTTGTTACTTTCCATGATTCCGTGAATTGAATGGGCAGCCAGATGATCTAACATGACCTCATTCACATGGTGGGCAGTTTGCAACCTCCAGTGAGTTGTCTCAGGCCTTCACTTGCCTCTCACTCTCCAGGCTGGCTCAGGCTAGCTCAGGCTGGTTCATATTGCAGGTTGGCATAGATTGAAAAGATGGCCACAAACTCTTTTCTCCCTATACCCATGCTCTTGCAATGGGACTCTGCAGATCCTGTTGACCGTAGGCACATGAACCAACTCAGCAGGGATCAGCTGAGGAAACCCAGATCAGAGGAACTGACCCACACAATCACAAGAAATAATAAATATTTATTATTTCGATTCTCTAAGTTTTGAGGTTGTTTGGTTTACAATCAAAGCTGCATATGTTAAGGTAAAATGCAATGATAAACAAAATAGACTTTCCATCACATCAACCAAAAATAATTTTATTACCAAAACATGTAGACAATATAAAATCACAAGAAATAATAAGCATATGTCCATAAAAATCAAATTGTTCCAGTAATGATTGTATTTTCCTGCAATATTTAGTTCCCATCTATATTCTCCTATGGTAGGAATAGAAATTTAAGAAAGAATTTGATGAGGGAGAGGAGATGAGTGTTAAATGGAAGAAGTTATGTTCTACAACCCTTTTCCTGCACTTTGGGAAAATATTGCAATCATTTTATTTTATTCTGTATTTTTTTACAGATGGGCATTTGACAATGACACGTCTAATTTACCAATCGATTTTATTTTATAACATCAGTCTTGCCCTTTGGGGATATTCTAGTCTACTTATCTCTTATTAGTGTCTTCTGTCCACTTTCAAATCCACAAAACCCCTGGAATGATTCTGCCAACTGTGAACCTCTGCTGACAATCCACGTGGCCTTTTCTAGCCTTGAAATCATCCACTTCTACTTTAAGAGAGAAAAGTGAACCTGACCTGACACAGTGTAATAGTTGTGGTGATAACCCTGTCTCTTCATTTGCAGAGGTTATTTCCCCCTCAAACCCTTTTTTTTCTGAACCTGAGAGCCAACAAAATCATTCTTATGTTAACATGTTTAGAAGTTACTTCTGGTTTCTTCTTAACAACTTGTAAGTGCCCTTTAAAGTTGTTAATGCTGTGACAAGGTCGTATCTGCTGAGTGGAATGCAGGGCCTCCTCTGAAATTAGTAGGTTTCTTTTCCTGCACTTGATCAACAAGCATTTATCGAGCAGCTGCCACACGAAAGGCATTCTGCTAGACACTGTAGGAGCTCCCAAGATGCCTTACAGAGCCCTGCCCATACAACCACGCTGACTCTCCTGTTTCTTCCCATGCCCTGATTATGCACAATTTATCCCTTGTGCCCATCGTCTCTGTGTTGAGCTTTGCTGAGTTATGACCTTGGACATTGTCAATTCTTCTTGGGCGGTGTCTTTCTGCCATTCTCACAGACTTTTAAAAATATTATCATCAACTAGAATTTGAATTGCAAATGTCAGTTATGTCGTAACAGAATGGTAACATGTTTACTAGTCACTAGAATAGCTGGGCATTGAAGTTTGGAAAGACCCTCTAAGCTTAAGTCCTAGAGAGAGGGTGTATTATTCTACCCAGAGTAGGAGCATGACAATGATTCTTTCCAGGAAAAAATGTTTTGTTTTAAATTAGGAATTGTATTTCTGGTTACACTGCTATTTCCAAAGGTGGTTGACATTATAGTGTTGTGGTTAAGCATTTTGGCTAAACTCTGGGGCCCTGGAATTCAAAATTTAGTTCTGCCCCTTGCCAGTTCCATGACACTCACTTTCTGAGTCTCAGTTCCCTTATCTGTATAATGGGGGTGATCACAGAATGCAACTTAGATGACTGTTTGGGGGAGTAGATGAGGTAATCTAGGTAAAGCATTTAACACTGCTTCTGATGAAGCACATCATTTAATAAGCATTTAATAAATGGTAGTTATTATTACTATGCCTGCCTGCAGTACTGGCCTTTAATAAGTGAGTCATTTGACTGTTCACAAGTGTTTCTTCATAGGTTATGAATTTGGTCTCATCAATGATTCTCATGATGTATTCATACTTCAGATCAAGAGCAAATCATGAATTGCTAAGCTTTGAGAAGCTAAATGTGAAAAGAAGTCAAGTAAATTTATTCCATCCCTATTGTGAGCATTGGTCAATGCTTGGTCACTGGTCAGAGAAGTCGTTAACTGAATTTAGATAGTATACCAAGCAAAAACAGAAGTAATCATTACTTTAAAAATGCTGTTTTCTAAATGATTAGAAAAGTAACTTCCAGAGAGTGGTATAATGAGCTAGAAGAAAATACCGGCATTTTTGAGTGACCTCCATGTCTTTAGATACCAGTGTGAAAAGAGCACGACTTTCACATGGAAAACAAAATGATGACAATATTTAGTCTTTACATGTGTAGACTCAAAAGCTTTAAAACAATTTACAACTCTTTAAAAAAACCAACATTATGGTACACTGAGATAATATCCTTATAAAACCACAACAGTAAAAATGAAATGGCCAATATAAATTCCCAGAACAGCCAAAGAGAAAATGAAATGAAGATAAAATTTGTGTTATTGGGTTTTCTCATTCAGAGCAAAGTTGTTTCATTTCTGTAATATTTGGAGGCTATAAGAAAGCTTTTCGCATAACCGTTTTATCATTTAAATATGCAAAATATATCTGGCTGAGAAATCCTGAGGAGACAGAACAGACAAAAGTGAGTTTACTGATAGAAACCCCCTCCCAACTGAGTCACTAATCCTGCAGTTTTTTGGAGGTTTTTGTGCCTGAGGAAGGAAGTTAACACCTATTTATCTGAAATCCCTAAAGCAAGACTCAGGTAAGGTACCGAGGCCTCTGTGTGCAATTCCAGGGACAGACCCTCTCAGACAGCAACATGGATGTAGGCAAAATTCTTCACCCCCAGCTGAGTTTGAAAAAGAAGACCTGATGTTTAAAGATGCTAAGAAGATTAAAGCATTAGCTTTTATTTTTTTTAAGCTTCAAAGCTATCTTCCAGATGGTCCTTATTGAGAGAAAGGATTTATTCCTTTTATATGTACGAGATAAGAAATCCTCAGACTCCCAGGATGACTTTTATTTTCACTTCCTGGGCGGAGCTCTGGTCTGCAGCGCCCTGTGTGGAGTGAGGATGGGGAGCCCCCTCAGACAAATTCCACGAGTCCCACGTTGTCAGAAGGATGGGGCACGGCACCAGGAGTGATGCTAAAACACCAAGCAGTAGTCAGTGGTTGTCAGTGGGATTCAGGCAGCATCTACTGCAAAGTGCAAGACACGAAAATTAACCCCATCACCACCCCCACCTACTCACTCCTTGTTCTCTTTGCCAGTGATGTGGGCCAGAGCAGAGGGCAAAGCCTGCTTTTATTTATCTCTACATGAGACAGTGTCCAATGGCCAAGCTATCTGTTCGTTTGAGGTAGGACTTCTATCCAAGGATGTGAGGGAGGAGGTGATTTCAGGTAAAACAAAAGACAAAAAGAAGGTTGGAGGCAGAATGGGTTGACTTCAAAACTTTATTCAATGAGAGTCTACTGTAAAACGGGATGACATAGTCGATAACACTGTATTATATAATTAAAAAAGACTTTCAGGTCTCTGTTAAAATATCAGCTCCTCAAAGTGGACCACTGCACACAAGATAGCCCCATCCATCACTCTCCCCTTTTGCCCTGCTTCATTTGTCTCTGTAGCATTTATCACTCACTAAAGTTGTAATATATAGTTATTTGTCTATTGATTTATTCCTCCATTAATCAGCTTTTTATTGACTACCTACTCTGGAAGGCCTTTCCTAAGCACTGAGATTGCAGCACTGAATAAAATAGACCCAAATGCTTGTTCTTACGGAAATTACATTTCAGGTAGGAATGAGGAGGAAGATTGACAATGAGCAAATAATCAAGTAAATAGAAATTCTGTCAGGTAATAATAAGTGCTCTAGAGAAAAAGTAATGCAGGAAAGGATAGGTAATGGCAGCATGTAGAGAGTGGCAGTTTAGACAGAATGATCAGGAAAAGCCTCACTGACACTGGAACAGGGGGCTGCAGGAAGGGAGGGAGAGACACCTGTGACTATCTGAGAGGGAAGACTATTGCAGGCAGAGGAACAAGTGCAAAGGCCCTGAGGTGGGAATGAGCTTGGTAAGCTCGAGGAGCAGAAGAGAGAGGCAATGGATGGGAAAGGGGAAGCAGGCAGAGGGAGCTGGGTGATGAGATCAGAGACGTAGAGGCACCATATCAGACAGCTTGTCATTAGCATTTTGCCTTTAACTCTGAGTGAGATGGGAATCATTGGGGTAAGGTCACAAGATAAAACACAAGACACCCAGCAAATTCAAACTTCAGGGGAACAATGCTTTTTTTTAAATATAAGTATGTACCAAATATTGCAATAGATGAACTTTTATTTTAAAAGTACTATTTATCTGAAATTCAAATTTAGTTGGGCATCCTGTATTTTTCTTGGCCGAGTCTGGCCACCCTACTTTGGATGGTTTTGAGCGGAGGACTGACACAGTCTGACTTAAGTTTTAAGTCCCAACTTGCCCAGGATTGCTGTGGCTGCTGAGGTGAGAATAGACAACAGGAGCAAAAGTGGAAGCAAGGCGGCCGCTTAGGATAACCCAAGAAGAATGAATCAGTGAATGGGTGGGTGGACAGAGGTTCTTCAGCTTGACGAGAGTGTGGACAATGGGGGAATAGTGTTGCAAATGTCTACTGGGGCCAGATCAGAGAGGGCTTTAGTGTCAGGCAAGAAATTATGTACTTCACATTTTGGGAAATAGAAAGTCCTTAGAGATTTCAGAGCAGGTGAATGATATCAGGCCTGTGTCTTAGGATGCTCAGCTACCCTTGGGTTGAGGAGAGAAAATATTAGAGAAATAGACCAGCTCTCAGGCCTATCCAGAGATATGCCATCTCTGGTTTAGAGACGCCAAAGGCCTGAACCAGGGTGGGACCTGCCAGGTTGTTACTTCCTTACAAATGTTCTTCCTTACAGATGTTCTTCTTTACAAATAGGCCCAATACCAAAAGCATTAAATATGTCTGCATTCCTGCAATAAAAGCAAAATGTGTGGAGAGTCACATATCTCATGATTTCATTGATCCAAGTAATGGGAAGACCTCCCCCGATATACGCACACATCCCTCTGTGGAAATACACCAGTGTGCACAGCCCAAATGCCCTCAGGGGTGCCCCACAAGTGCCGATGTTCCTGCACAGATAATCAGACACAGAGAACTAGGGATAATTTATACGAAGCAATTTGATGATTTGTCCCTAACATCTGTTTCAAAACTTCCACTTGAGAAGGTAATTCTAAAGGAAGAGAGCAACGAAATGACTGCAGGGCTGCTGGCAGCCACGGAGGTGCCCACTTCCTGAGAGCACCTGGCCTCTCCCTTCCCCCACATGGCCATGGTCTCGGGGGGAGCAGCTCCTGACCTAGCTGGAGGGGTGAGGCTGACCAGTCTAAACCCCCTTGTGCGTGGTGGGTGAAGAGTGGAATATGACCTGTTCCTCACCAGTAAGTTAACAGGAAGTAGGGGTGGAGAGAGGTGCTGGGAAAATTCCCATGATTCTCAAACAGAACTTCAGGGAAATCCACTCTCACCTCTGATTCTGGACAAGGTAGGCTCTAGAGGTGATGAGGCCAGCTCAGAGGAAGGTGGAATGGAGCGAAGGAAAGAACCTGGTCCTTGACAACATGACTGAGTCACTGAACCCCCAGCCCGGAAGCCTGCCCTGCCTCTGCACTGCCGGCTACGTGACACTCCAAGTGCCCTTGTGGTTTACGTCTGGGCCACAAGTTCTAGACTTGCTGCTAACTATGTCTTCCTGCTAGACCCAGAATTCCATGCTTGACCCTGGTGGGTCTCAGATGCTGTCACCTCAGATGCACAAACCCCTGCCTGACTCGCTTCCACCACTGTGCCCCCCGGCAGGGCATTTGCCTCATGAGAGTAGACACCCATTCTCCACATGTAGGAGATGCCCTTCCTCACCTCTCCCCACCTACCTCTCTTACCCTGCCTCAGAAGATGGGGAATGATCTGACAGTTGAGGTTGGGAAGAAAAAAATGAGTGTTCTTGGCTCAGCCTCTTCTCTCCCTTCTGGAGACACCATTTGTGCCCCTCCACTGTGCCACCCCTGAAGAGGAGGGTAAGTCTAATCCAGAAATGAAGTATTAGCAAGTCCATTTGACTGCAGCTTTAAAGCCACTTCTTCAGCCTAGCTGTGTCAGTGACAAATGTAGTATTTTTATCCACACCTGTATGGGTCTAGCACCCTTCCCTGTGTTGGTTCTAAGCTCAGGAAAGTAAGAACGGGCTGTAGTTTTGCCCCTTTGTATAGTCAGTGTAAAGGGTGAATGCTGTAACAAGGTGGCCCAACAGGGTGTGGCTTACATAAGGCAGTAGCAATTTCTCTCACAGATAGGAGAGGCAAGCCATCTAGACTGGCAACAAGTTCTGCTTCACGTATTCATTAGGGACACATGTTCTTTCACCTTGTGGCTCTCCCATCCTTAATGTTTGTCTCATATGCATGATGGAAGCTGGGTCATTGCCATATCCATATTTCAGTCCGTGAGAAGGAAGAAGAGAGGATGGAGGAACAAGCACTCGATGCCATGAGGCCATGATCCAGAGATGACACATGTCACTTCCACTCACTTCCAAACCCAGTTCCATGGCCACCACTGACTACAAGGGCAAAGTGTGCCTGTGCCTTGGTGGCTCTACTGCTTAGACCTCTCACTCCTGTGGATGATTCACTGACTCCAGGATGTACTGTCTCCTTCCACAAGGTAAAATAATACAATCCATTTAGCCACCCAAGGCTGGCCTATGATTGAACATGGGTGCAGATAGCTGTCCTTCTTGGACAATGTGACTCCCAGAAAGTAGCTCCATCACATCGATGCTTCTCAACCATGCTTCACGGAGCTTCTCCTGTCCATTCTAGGAGGTGAAGGAGCTAAGCTTTCTCCACCCAGCAGCCATGATCGGGAGCCAGGTCTTAGCCTTGCTTTATGCACAGAGGATGCTTAATAATTTGAGCAATGAGTGAATAAACAGTGTGGGTGAATGGATGGGAGGAAGGCATCAGTCCTCTGCACAGTCTCGTGCTGTCTCCTGCAGGCTGGTCCCGAGCACCACACTGTTCCCTGGGGGGCAGTTCCCAGGCAGGAACATTCTACCGCATGGCCAGAAAGAAGTGGCACCTAAGTGGAGAAAACATAGCAGAAAATAAACTTTTTAAAAAAAAAAGATCCTTATTCTTTGTTGTAGTGAGTCTTGCTGTAAAGATGACACTGGCCATATTCTCTCCGAAACCTAAAAATTCAAAAAAAAAAAAAAAAAAAAAAACCTCTGAAGTTTCCGCTGCCTGATATTGGCTATTTCTTTGGGATTTAAGTCACGAAGGCAGAGGAACAAAGACCTGCCATGTGCTGCAGGCTGTGAGGTGTGTCTGTGCTGGCGCCATGGGAAGGGGCTGCGCTGTGGCCCTGCTAGAGCACTCCCAGGCCACAGCCCTGATGGTGCGGCCTGTCAGTCACAGCAGCTGAGAGAGAATAGCAATCCATATTCTGGGATTTTCCAGGCCTCAGCTAGAGCAAGCCAAGATGCTTTCTCAAAGCATCCTGAGCTTCACTAATAAATTCTATGTCTCAGTTTCCCCCCGCTCAGAGAAAAAGGTCACGTAGAGTTGTTTAGAAGAAAACAAATAAGTAAAAAGACAGTTCAGATAACTCACTGGGATCACACAAATGAGAAATACTTACATAGCTCTTTCCCTGGGCTCTGCCTGAGGTTAGTCCTCATCCCTGGGGCTCTGTCTTATCCCTTGCAACCCCACCTTTTACACTATTCGACTATCAAAACAACTCGGACCCCCTGAGAAGAATAACCCCACCTTCTGAGTTACCATCCAAAGAAGTTCAGGGAGAGTGCAGTGTTAGGATGACCCGGAAAGGGCTTTAAAATAATGAATTCACCCTCCTGGTAGTGTCCTTTGACAGACTTTAAAAACCTCCTTCTGACAAGGCTCGTCTTAGTGGGCAGGTAAGATGCCTGAGGAAGAAAGGACACTTTTCCATGGAAATGCTTTTGTTCTCCTAAGTACTCACCTCAAGTGTGGAGATCAAGCCCCAAGTGCTACAAAATGAAAGGCAGCATTGCCTTGCATTTGTAGAGACTTTTGTGTGCTCTGAGATGAAAGGGAGGGAGGGAGAGAAGAGGGAGGAAAAGATGTTTTGTTAACCTGTTTTTGAAATCTGGTCATAACAGCAAATGGCAGCCCCCCCCCCCAAGCCCCTCTTTCAGGGAAGGGTCTCACAGCAGCCTCCTTGGGCAGAGACACTGGCATTGGCTTGACACTGGCAGCAGAGCATAGCCGTGGGCTGCTGGATGCCTGAGCACGCGGGATGCCCAGGGCCCCTCCCTCCTCTGACACTCCTTGAGGCTGGCAAGTCCCTGGCAAGGGGGATAACAGGAAGCTGGAGCAAGGAGGGAAGGGACAAGGGACGGAGGGAGCTGACCAATCAGAGCAGGCTCCTCTGTGTCCTGTTTGTTGTCAGCACCTCAGTGCAGGCTCTCTACTTGCTATGAAAGGCCATGTTTACTGCCTCAGAAGGCAAATTTTGCACCTAACCAGGAGAAAACTTTCTCTTTAACCTGATTCCACAGGGAGAAGAAAACCCTCCTTCCCTGAGGTCTGAGTATTACTGTGCAAACTGAGTACTGTGAATATTGTGCATATTGAGGTCTGAGCAGCTGCTTTTCCACACCCTCTGCTCCCCACTCAGCACAAAGACCCCTGAGCCACCTCCGGGTTTAAATAACCAACATGGTTTCAGGTTCTCCCAGCCCCTGTGGGTTCGGCAAAGAAGAGTGAACCCTAAAGCATTCTGGAGACACTCCAGAATGATCAAGGAGGCACAGCCGGTGCTAGATCTTCAGTCTAGTACTGTGGTCCTCATACTGCAGCTCATTAGAATCACAGGCAAACATGCTCACAACCTAATGACCAGGCTGCACCCTCACCATTACACCAGGATTTCTGGGGGTGGAACCAGACATCATACCCCGAGTAGACATTGGAAATCTCTTGAGTTTTTCAGTTGCCTGATTTCCAGCAATCAAGTTTGAGAGAGCATGTCTAATAAAAACCCACAAGCAGCCCTGGCTGGTGTAGCTGAGTGGATTGAGCATGGGCCTGTGAAGCAAAGGGTCACTGGTTTGGTTCCCAGTCAGGGCACATGCCTGGGTTGCAGGCCAGGTCCCTGGTGGGGGACACATGAAAGGCAACCACACATTGATGTTTCTCTCCCACTCTTTCTCCTTCCCTTCCCCTCTCTCTAAAAATAAATAGATAAAATATTTTTTAAAAAATCCACAAGCAACCGGACCACAGCCTGTTGGGCAAACATCTCCCATCGCAGGTCGGCCCCCTTGAGCCCCAGCCACAGTCGACCCCAGGGGTTGTCGGCCATTGGCCAGCCTATAAAAGAATCCAGCAAAAGAATAACAGGGGCTGCTACGTGCTCTGGGCCAGGCCCTGTTACATTTGACAATACATGTAAAGAGCGTTTACAGGTACTGTCCAATGTAATCCCCTAACTTATGTAGTACTCATGTCCTGAGATAGGAAACAGCCTCAGAGAAGCTAACTGACCCCAGGGTCACATGGTTATTAAATGGAAGTGCCAGAGTTCCTAGTTCAGTTCATTCTATGGTCTGACTTTTTAACCCCTTTACCTCAAATTTCTTGCATTTTTTTGTTGATATCTAATATTCTGAACCCACCGATTTCCCCAAAAGACAATTCTCTGAAACCTAGGTTTGCCAAAAGCTAATTTGTCGGCTTAATCACATCACCAAAAATTTCCACAAACAATTTTTAGAGTTTGTAGCTATCCATGGCATAACTGGTTTCAAAAGATTTTGAAGATTTTTTCCCCCCAAGGTTTTCATTTTGCCATATCCAGCATGGTGAACGGAAGGGGAGGACTTGCCCCTCCACAACAGAGGTTCTACTCCTGACACTGGCTCTCCATCCTGTATCCTACCCTCAACACTGCATATGGGCCCCCCAAGCCCTTGGCCCCCTGACTCTTGGTCCTGAAGCACAGGCCGTGGCAGCGGCCATAGTGAGACTGGACTAGACAGGACTCCTTGCCTTTGTCCAGGTGCTCCAGAAAAAGAGAGCGAGAGACACCCTGAAACAAAGTAATAGGAAGGTTCTTCTTCAACCAGCTCTCTCAGACATATCAGAAGTTATTCCTCTGTCATTCATCCAAGTGACTGTAGATGAATTGACAAGAGCCCTCCAGTCCACCCTGTGCACTATCCCAGCATCTGGCCCTGCTGACGGCCAGGCGCTGATCATGCTGCATCGGTAATGTTTCTTCACTTGCCTCCTGCAGCAGGCAGTGAGTCTTTTAAGGGCAGGGCCCCCCTTTCATTGTTGTATCTCCAGCACAAAATAATACAATAGCTCTCTGATTGTTGGGTGACCATAAAATTTAGCATTCAATCCAGGAAACTCTGAGGGTGGGAAGGGGTTCTGCTTCAATGGGATAGTAATACAGTCAGTGTAAACCAGGACTATCCTGACCAGTAGAAGTCATGGGAATGCTGCAGCAGACTCTCGAATATTGGTTGGATTAATAAAGTCACTCAAATAAAGGCATTCATGGTATTGGCTTACTACATGTTTTCTGCAGAGTTTGGGTGCCTCTCAGTTTAGATTGGGTTTTCCACGAAAGCCTTGGATAACATGAACCACCTTACTAAGTGCCGAAGGTACTTGTTCCAAACCGACTCTCTGTCCCGGTTCCACTGAAAGGCTAATGATTTTTATGGAGAGCAAGCACTCCATAAATACCTGTTTGGAACTGAATTAACACAACTTGTTAAAGCATTCATGTGCTTGCCCCAAATAGTGTGGCTCTATGGGTTTGGCATCATACAACGAACTACAAGGTCACCAGTTGGATTCCCAGTCAGGGCACATGTCTGGTTTATGGGCCAGGTCCCCAGATGGGGGTATGTGAGAGGTAACCGATCAATGTTTCTCTGGCACATCGATGTTTCCCTCCCTCTCTCTCTCCCTCCTTTCCCTTCTCTTTAACAATAAATAAATAAAATATTTAACAAAAAATTACTCACACGGTTGAAGTCAAGGATGTCGTTGTGCAATACCATGGCTGACTCCAACACCTGACGCAGTGATTAACTACTGCCTCCCCTGGCCCCATCCAATCAGGACAGCCCACAATCCCCACTCCGTTAGCCACCACAGTGAGTGATTTTACCCCTATATAACCTAACCTCTGGAAGCCTGTAAGGATCCAGGTCTTCAAGCTCTAGCTTACTTGAAACTCCAGGCTTGGAACAATTTTCTCAGTTAGTAAACTCTTACTTTCTTGACTGAAAAAAAAAAAAAAGATCGTGTTGTGGGTTGAATTGTGTCCCCTAAAAAATATGTTCAGGTGCCAACTCCTTGTAACTTTGAATGTGACCTTACTTGGAAATAAGGTCTTCGAAAAAAGGTTATACTAGATTAGGGTGGGCCCTAATCCAATGACTGGTGTCCAAATAAGAGGAGGAGAAGGTGAACACAGACACACCAGGCAAAGTGGTATGTGAAGACAAAGGCAGAGATTGGAATGACGTGTCTGTTAGCCAAAGAATGCCAGTTGCTGGAAACCCCCAGAATCTAGGAGGGAGGCACTAAATATAGTCTCCTTCAGAGCCTCCAGTAAGAACCAACACTGCTGACCTCTCAGTTTTGGACTTCTTGCTTCCAGAATTGTGAAAGAATACATTTCTGTTGCTTTAAACCGCCAAGTTGTGGCAATTTTTCACAGCAACCCTAGGAAAGTCATAAAGACCACATGTCCATGGTGAATGAGAATAAAAAGTGCAGTGCAAATGTAACCCAGCATACTCAGCTCTTCACCCACCTGCTTCTCTAGCCTCCTTTTCTACCATTCTCCTCTGGGTATCTTCCACTCCAGCCACGTGGACTTGCTCATTGTTCCAAGGACGTACTCTGCCATTGTATAATCCTGCACCTTCACACATGCTGTTCTTTCTGCATTTGTCTTTCAAATCCTAGTTTAACAGCTAACTCCTCTAGAAGACTTCTAAGCCTCTCAGGAAGAATTAAAGGCTCCCTTCTTTGAAGTCCCACAGAATGTGCTGATCTCTCTCCTGTCCATTGTTATGACCTCTATTCTTGTCTACTTCCCTTTTGGGGTGTTGAGCACTTCCAGGAGCTATGCCCGACCCCCCTCTGAATCCATGGTGCCTGACAGAGTGGTTGGCACACAGTAGAGACAGCACAAGAATGCAAAGGATAGATCGGAGTAACTCGATCCTACAGAGCAGTAAGAGTTTAGTACCTGGAGAATGAAGATTGCCACTTTTTGAGAGAAGATAAGGCTAGCAAGGACATTTGGATCCCAACTGGGAAAGGTCTGAAAAGCCATAAAGAAAAGTTTAGATCTTATCCTGCAGATTTCTAGGTGCCTGTGAAAGTTTATTTCCTATGGCCTGAAAGAACACGTGCTACAGGACAACGGCTCCTAGTAGTGTAGAGTACCGACCAAAGTGGGAGCTGGATAGCCGTCCAAAGGCTCGGCCGCAAGGCAGTTGCCCATCGAGACAAGAGGTGGCTAGTAAAGGGACTAGGACAGAAACGGTTCAAATGGCCTTCAGAGATGTATCTGACATATAATCGGGAGTCTTCACAGCTAAATCATTGGCCAGCAGAGAGGAGAAAAGAGACCAAGGAGAACCCTGAGGTTTTCAGCCTATAAATATGATAGGCAAGAGTCCCATAATCATGAGAGGAACACTCAAGAGAAGAGCATGTTTGGTGGCCCAGCTGGAAACATCCAGAGAGTGAGTTTTGCTCTGGACATACCTGGAGATTCCCAGGAAGCCATTGTGTAATTGGTTTCGACTGTGTAAGAGGTACCTGCTGTTTGGAGACAGGACTGTGGAAAGCGTCAAGTACAGATGGGGGATGGTCGAAGGAGAGGATGAGGTCCTCCAAAGAAAGTGTGAGCCACGAAGGCAAAGTGGGCTGCCACCAGACCCCTAAAGAACACCAGCAGCAAGCACGGGCCTCTTCAAAAGGGATTTCTTCATTCCGAAGCCACGGTGAGGCTGCCCCGTTGTTCTGTAGCTACCCGTCCTCAGAGTCCTCTGGGCTGCCTCTGGGACAACTCTCCTGTGGGGAAAAACTCCTTCAGTTTGCCATCGCTCAAAATTATTTTCCTTTTTACTAGTAATATTCAATCATAAAAGCTCTGGCTCACAAGCTTGGGTTTAATGTGATGAAAATCCATATTCACCTTGAACAGGCTATTTTAAACAACAGATATTTATTTAATCAGAGGCCATTACACCCTCAGGTCTATCCCTGCATACAGGAAAAAAGGCTCAACCCAAGGTTTGTTGTTGTTGTTATGGTTGTTGAAGTTCTTTTTCTTTGTATTTTTATGGAATTTCTTGGGGTGACATTGGGTAATAAAAATCACACAGGGGTCAAAGTACAGCCAGATAACACATCCTCTGCCTCCTGCACTGTGCACTCAGCACCCAAACTCAGTCTCCTTCTGCACTTATTTACCCCCTCTTTGCCCTGTTCCGCCTCCTCCCACCTCCCCCTTCCCTCTGGTAATCACCATGCTGTTGTCTGTGTCTTTTTTCTTTCTTAATCCCTTCACCTTTTTCACCCAGTCCCCCAAATCCTCTCCCCTCTGACAGCTGTCCATCTGTTCTCAGTATCTGAGTCTGTTTCTGTTTTGTTTGTTAGTTTATTATGTTCATTAGGTTCCACATATAAGCAAAATCATATGGTACTTGTCTTTGTCTGACTGCCTTATATCACTTAGCATAAGGTTTTGAAGACCACTGTTCAGGTTCCCTAGTCCCTGAGAAGTAATATCCTCAAGAAGAGACAAATTAAAAATTAATGAATGTGCTGTGCTAGATGTCTTTCAGTCAAGGATATTTACGTAGGTAAAAGAGCAAGAGAGGAGGAAAACATTTTGTTGCTGACATTTTTCTTTGTAATTATTAGGTGGGGAAAATTGGTGAAAGAAGTGGGAGTAGGGGCAAGGCAACTGAGAAAGTTCAAGTCCTGCATTGAGCGAGCAAGGCAGGCAGAGCTGAGGATGTGCAGACAAATGGGCTTCTCGGGCTGACGCCGCATGGTGGGCAGCACACAGTGAAGTCTGGAGCACGTCAGGGCGAGGAGCGGAGACGCTCCCACCTGAAGCAGCTTCTCCCAAAGCCTGGCCAGCCCGGACTTGAATAATGAGGCTGTTTGGACCAGCCAGAGGGCGGTTGCTGAGACTTATATAACCAAACAAAACGGTCTGGGGCTTCTCTACTGTCCTCCAAAAAAATATGAGACTTCCTATACATTGTAAATTTTTTGTAGCCATGGAGTAGTTTTCCGCAGCTGCTGTGTCGTGGTTACCACCAAAGGAAATGTATGTGTCCTAAGGAGAAGTGAATTAATATGCCGATAATCAAATAAAAACATCTGCCCTCATTTCAAATACACATGCACACATTTGCTGAACCCTGAAATGAAACAAACCAATCCTTTTTTGAAAAATGACCTGCAAGATCAACAGATTTTCCCCAGTGAATTAGAAGCAAATCTACATATTTTCTAAAACTACCAAATTACCACAAACCCTTAACACTTTCCAAATCAAGCCTGAAGCAAACAAAGGCTGCATGTGGCTCTAGTGGTACTTCATAGTAACGCTACTGCGCTATTTTAAGGAGAGAACTAAAATTTTGCGGACTAAGTCCCTATGGAAAGCAGCACATACATAGCTAAGATGAGGACCTGGTTAAGTGTTAAAACATATATTATGTGTGAAGCAGACCGGCTGTCAGACTGGTTGGATAGAGCTTGCAGGGCAGCAGAGCCAGGATGAGGGATGCGATGGCCTCCTGGGCCAACTGGGCACAGTTTTGTTTGGAACCAGGAGCCAAAGAGCCGCCGAAGAGACTGCTGCCCATGAGGTGGAGTTGATATGAGCGCCCTCTTCCAAAGGACATAATCCATCCCAAACTATAGAGCCTGCTGGCTTCCCCAGCACAGTGGGTTGTAACACTCACTGCTCATTAGAATCACTCAGGGGACCTTTTTAAATCTGTAGACACTCAGTCCTCAGCCAGAGATTCCCATCCAGTGGCTGGAGGGGGGTGCACAGCCCTGGTGTCTGTGGTTTATGGGAGCTTTCCAAGTGGTTCTAATGGACAGTCACCACAGAGCCTGCCTTCGTCCATCTAGCTCAAGGATGAGCCCCCTTCCCTTCCATTTACATTTCTGCCTTGGTCAGGGTATGCATTAATACCCCCTCCTCAACCAACTGTGTGCAGACAGTGACTGTCTAGTCACCCTGTGAGCTGAGAGCGCCAGTGATTATCTCTAAGTGAGGAGTGATGCAATCTGATTTGTGTTTTAGGAAAATAACCATGTAGACAGTTAGCAGAAGGACTGAAGAGAGAGAGCCTGGGGGCCAGGAGACCAGTTGGGTACCTGACCAATGTTGGGCTGTCAAGACCATGGGGGAGGAGGGCCAGGGATTGGAGGATATGAGAGTCTGAAAACACAGTTGAAACTGAACCAACAAAAATTTGTTGACTGTGTCAGGGAGGATAAGGGCAAGGAAGGAGTGGAGACAGAGGGTAAAAATATAAAATGGGACATCATGATTAAATTACCCAAGATGAAAGATAAGGAGAGAATCTTAAAAGCAGTAAGACAAAAGGAAACAGTTACCTACAAAGAAGTTCCCATAAGACTATCAGCTAATTTCTCAAAATAAACCTTGAAGGCAAGAAGGGGCTGGAAAGAAGTATTCCAAGTCATGAAAGGCAAGAATCTACTTCCAAGATTACTCTATCCAGCAAAGCTATTGTTCAGAATGGAAGGGCAGATAAAGTGCTCCCCAGATAAGGTCAAGTTAAAGGAGTTCATCATCACCAAGCCCTTATTATATGAAATGTTAAAGGGACTTATCTTAGAAAAGGTAAAAACTATGAACAGTAAAATAACAACAAACTCACAACTATCAACAACTGAACCTAAAAAACAAAAACAAAACAAACTAAGAAAACAACAAGAACAGGAACAGAATCAGAGAAATGGAGATCACACCAAGGGTTATCAGTGGGGAGGAGGATGGGGAGAGAATGGGGGAAATGTTATAGGGAATAAGAAGCATAAATGGTAGGTACAAAATAGACAGGAGTAGGTTAAGAATAGTATGGGAAATGGAGAAGGCAAAGAATGTATATGTATGACCCATGGACATGAACTAATGGGGTGGGGGTAGGGAATGCTATGGGGGGATGCTATTGGGGGCATACAGGACAGAGAGGGCTAAAAGAGAGAAAAACTGTAACAACTATGATAGCATAATCAATAAAATATACTTTTAAAAAGTATGAGATGGGGAAATGAGGTTAATAGTGACAAAATTAGCTAAAAAGAAAGCCAGTTGATTTGGAGACAGAGAAAGAGCGTCTGTCTGCCTGCCTAGAGTGTTTGCCCTTCTCCTCATCCGTGGCCCTGGAAGGGATGGAACAGGTTCCACCGAGCTGACACTAGACCAGGTACTATGGTTTGTATTATAATTATTTCTATTTATTTATAGACTCTAAGTTGCTGAAGGTCAGGGACTGGTATTGTTCATCTTTTTTTCAGTCTCGGCATCCAGCACAGTCAGCACGAAATAGGCACACCACGAGTTTTTGCTAACAGGATGAGCAACGTAATGGAACTGGGAACATCTCACTGTTACCAAGTCAGCTTTATGACGAAGACTATTTCACATAAAAAAGAAGTCAAAATGCCTTATTCACCTGGGCTGCAATGGCTTACAGGAGATGACGACTCCAGCAACGAGCGAGCGTCCTTGGGGAGGAAGTGGTAATGAGGAAAGGGTTTTAGGCTTGAGTCCTCTCATGTTTTGGTGCTGCATGTGCTTCCCAGGGTGGGCAGTCTCTGACCAAAGCCATTATCCATGGAAGGTGCCATCTTTCAGAATGTGGATAGGAGGCCAAGAATGGGGGCCTGAGAGAAAAGCCTGTGTCTGTCCTTGTCATAGATACAATGGGGGTGCGGTGACAGAGGACAGGGAGGAGCAGGAAGTGAACTTGACCAGCATAACCTGGGCAAATGGGGGAAATGCCACTCAGCTCAAGAGAAAACACTTTGATGCAATAGCTCGATGGGGACACCGGCCCACAGTGTCCGCCTCATTATGGATGAAATGAGATATTCACACAGACTCTCAAGACCGGTGAAGGAAAAGGGACAGCATGGCTTTTCTCTCAAGGGAAGCAAAGGCCTTGGCGCTTGCCATGACCAGTCTTTATTGGGTTTCTCGGCACATTACATGGTGGTCCTCATTTACTGTGCACAGGTTGCTTTAGGTGGTTCCCTTTTACAGAAAACAAAGGAGAAGATGCCGCTGATCACATCACAGAAGAAGGATATCTGCAAATGAAAAGGCAAAAGTGGTTGAACCGGTTACACTGTCCTTGGAAGGTTTAGCATGGATTTTAGGAAGTTACTTTGCAGTAAATGTTTGCCACAAAGTTGGGTGAGGGAGACTTTTAGCAAAAAGCAAGACTCAAAGTGGCCTAGGCACATTGCAGGCCTGATTCCCCACGGGAGAACCTATCCATGGGCGTAGGTCCTGTGCATCTCCTAGTGGGAGCTGGGCCCACGCCTCACAGAACGGCCTCCTACAATAGCTACAGAAGTCGAGCAGTAATCTCCACAAGCACAGAGAAACTGATTCTACGGCTGTTTGTCAGAACTGTCATTCTTTGCTTTCAGATCTCCCTGCAGCACCCCTTTCTTTTCCCAAGTTCCCTAAAATGACATACTGAATATGGTTAATTAATCAGTCAATCAATATCCAGTGATCATCACACAGCTGCTGTGTGCCTACCTAAGAGGAATCCACCCAGTGTGCAGACTGGGTGACCCAGCCCAGGTCAGGTGACCTCCAGTGGGCCTCGGGCAGGGTTTGACCAGATGTTTCATCCCCATCTCTCCTCACAGATGCTTTCTGGGTAGTTTGATCTCTCCTGAACCGAGAAATTGATCGTGTCAGCTACAGCTCTATTTTTCACATAAAATCTCCCTGTGATTTTATATTGTGAGCCATCTTCCTTTCCCCCCTACCACCATCCCATTCCAATTTTTGAGGAGGACAGTGGTAGTGCTTTGCCAATCAGAAGTATGGTACCCATACTTCTTTGTCGGCAATGCTGGGAAGGCTTCATTTTCACATTTCTCTTTGGCTCACAGCGTTAAACCCCAGTTTCAGGAGTTCAGGGTGGTTTTTTCCTTTCCATATCTACGAAATTCAGTATAAATTTGTACTCGCTTTCCCTGTCCTGCAGGTTTGCCTTTTCAGTTCTTATTTCCCTCATAGCAGAAGTCAGCAAAATTCTGTGCTGGGTACTATCTACAGGAGCTGCTGTTGACAGCTGGGTGGTGAGTGGCGGGGGGCGGGGCGGTGTAGAACAGAGAGAAAGGGGGAGGAAGCAGCCAATAGGAAAAAGGACTCCGGAGGCAAAAGGGAGTTGTTTTGGAAAGAACTCACTGCCTCCAGTTGTCTGCCATGAGCTTTTGCCTTCAATGTTTTGAACGCAGTCTCCTCCTTATTTATGCAGTTCTGTAAGCCTGCTCCAGCTTTCAGATTGCCTCATGCATGTGTGAGTGTGCTGCCTGTGAGGGCCTCTGTCACAGAAATGAAACCATGCTACCAGGAAGCACAACTAAATTGAAGGGATGAATTGAAGCCCTGAGACAGGGGAAAATATGAACATATCCGTGTTCAGAGCCTTGCCCTTTACCCCACCTGAAAGAGCTCTGGGCTTTTCCTACCTGTATAACAGAGGCTGTGGGGGGCAACAACCTCAATGCCTGGCGAGGTTTGAGTCAGAAAGAGCAGAGAATGGGTATGTATTGTGAAGAGCAAGGAGCAAGAGAGCCTGCTCCCAGCCATTGGTTAGGAGCACACGGGCCGGGAGGAGACAGACTGGGGAGAAGCTGTTGTATTGGAGGACGGAGAGAAAGAATTTCAGAAATTTTCTGTGCATTGTGACTAGAATCTGTCTTCAGCATTTTCTCAATAAACTGTAATGAAGACTTACGTTACCTTTAAGTACTTTGGGGTAATAGATTTTTACTTTGAACGTGACTCCACGTTAGGAAGGGCCATGTGGCAGCTCTTCTTTCTGTGGGTTACAGATGTGCCTAACATCTTTGCAGAGATGAAGTCTGAGTAAGAGCTGGCAAGGAACATGGTACTGGTTGGGACAGGTGTTCAGGGGAAAAAATGGGGAAGATAAGACTCTTATAACAGTGTGAAGAAGTTGGGCTTGATTTGTCCATCAGACTGTCCTCAAATATCAAAGTCTGTCACATATAGGGCAATGGCATTCATGAAAAGACCCCAAGAACCCAGATCTCCCCTCAGTAAAACAATCTCCCCTTGTTGTCAAATGTTAATTCGTGGTTTCCTCTATGGTCAAAGCAGCAATGCTGACCCCCACCCACCCCCAGCCACATGCTTGTTGGAGACACCGTGACAACGATGGCATGACTCCTATGCTGGAGAGACGACTAATCACACCTCAGAGGGCATAAGGGGTCTCCTCTTGGCAGTTTATCGGGATGCATCTACCATCTTGGGGGCTAAAGGGAACCTATGAAAGAACAACCCTCCCCCTTTAGGATTTATTGAAATCATTAACAAATTACCATGAATGAGAAGTTACATTAGAGCAAAAAGAAGTGAGCAGTTCCCAAAAGTCACCATTCAGGGTATCTGAGGGAAGAACAGTCTGAGAGTTGTTTGGACGGAGGGCAGAGATGCCTCCCGCCCTTCGCTCCACAGCTCCAACTTCCTGGCTCTGAAAACGGCTCCCCAGGGGCTGTATCTGGGTCCATGGAGACTGAAGAGCCTGCCTCGTCCTCCCTGTCACCACCACCAGGCCCAGGGCTTGGCCCAGAACACGCAGGCTCCAACTCTCACCTCACCCCCTGGGACCTCCTCATGGAGGTGGGAACTCTTCCACTCTACGGGATGCCATTTTGTCAAAAGAGACACAGCAATCCTGCCCCTCACTAATCTCATCCAAGAACGGCCCAGAGAGCCCTGAATGTTCCCTGAGGTCCAGGTCTCAGTGCCCAGAACTTGTAATTGCATGGTCGCCACGATCTCGGTTAAACTCTGAAACATATACATAGATAAAAGATCAGAAATACAATCCATGTCTACACTAGAACTCTTCTTATTTTCTCCATCAAATAAAACATTTCTATTTTCCCAATTTTCAGCCACAATCATTTGTAACTTTTCCAATCAGAAAACTTCTCTTTTAATCATGAAAATAATTACAAGTTACAAGTCCTTGCGCTGCCCCCAATTACCCAAAGATAATAACCTCTTCAAGCCTTGGTTTTTTCATGTACAAAAGGAGAAGACTGTGTGTGTAACTTCCTCACTGAGGTCCAGTTCAGCACCAACATTCTGGAAATCTGTGAGACATTTGGTTAGAAGTTAAACTATTTAGCCACAAGAGAGTACAAACCTTACACACTTTTAGGAGTCCCAGTTATATTTGTATCTAATTTGACAGAAAAAAATTAGACTTAACTTATGAGAAAATCATTTTATGTACTACTTCTATTTTCTCTTTTGGAGAACTTAATAGCCCATTCGCTGGTCAGATTTTGCTAAGGGCCTATTATGTTCCAGGAGCTCTGTTAACCATTGTTATGATCTTCACAACAATGCACACTTCTGTGGGACTGATGCATTAGTTAAAGTAATGCTTGTTGCTATAACAAAGAAAACCCCCGCTATCAGTGGCTTACTACACAACAGATGTTCCTCTCTCATTCATCTGAAACCCCAAATGGGTATTCCTACTTGGGGCGGAGGGATACACTCTGCTATGTAATGATTCGGGAGCTACGTCTTCCCCATCATAGGTTTCTGTTCCCCTTAACTCACTGACTATTAGGTCACAGCTCTAAACTGCCTTAATCTGGCAAAGGGGGAAAACACATAAAGGGTTTATTAAAGGTCAGTATTGTAAGTCGTCCTCATAACTCCTGCTCATATTCCACTGGCTCTCCTCCGTCACATGACCCTGCATCACTTTAGGGGAGGCTAGGAAACGCAATCTCACTGTGTGCCCAGGAGGAAGAGAAACACATTTGCTGATTAGCTGTCAGTCTTTGCCTCAACAGACATTGTTCCCATTTTGAAAATGAGAAAACTGAGGCCTAGCAAGTAAGAGGCAGCTCCAGAATTTGAACCCAAGATCCTTGACTGCAACACTAAGGCCACATAAACAGCCAGTGGACTGTAATTGTGAATGCTGTGATAGTGGTAAAGGAAGCAAAAGGGACTCCTTAGGGATGGAGATTAACCTCACCTGTTGCTCAAGACCAGACAACTGGCCAATGGCTAAACCAGGCCAAGACCAAAGTCCTCTTTTTACTGTGCTACCGGGTTGCCTTAAATTCCATCTTGTAGGATTAATATGTGTTTGCTAGCCAGCGAGAGGAGGCAGGGCATCGCAGGCAGAAGCGATGGCGTGTCTATAAGTCTGCAGGCAGAAAAAAGCCCCCAGAGGAAGAGCAAGTCGCTTCATGGGGTCAGTTATCTGTTACCAAAGCAATCAAACTGTCCAGCCCAAAAGTACATTATGTCTGTGGAATATTATTTCTTAGATAGCCCAATTGTTATATTGCCTGTCATTTTTATTTTTGCATAAAATTGGACTTTATGGTTCTATGGTAATAAAATTCTTTCATTTATACCATGTTCCTACCCACTAAACTCTGACTAAGATATATTCTTCTATGCTACGGTGATATACTTTGATTAAAGCAGTTACAGATTCATGTAATTCCGCATTCAGATAACTGTCTTGATCAATTTTTATTTTCCATACTTTTTTTGATCCATTATCCCAGTTCTCCATTATGGCTAAGGTAATTTGCAACCCCTGGCATTTTGCTCTAGGTACAGGTGCTGAGACCTATATGTTTAGTCGTTGTGCACATCAGCCTGGCTTGATCTGTGTTATTCTTCATTATTTGCAGACTGATTGAAATCATGAATCTCTGAAGTATAACTATTTTCAAGATTGTCATCTAAATTATGTAAATAACTAGCCCCATAATTAGCTCTCTTCTTTGATGAGCTTCCGTTCAGGTTCGAAGTGTGTTCATCTATATTCATCAGGTTTGCGATGCGCTGATCTCCCAAACAGGCAGGACTTTTGCAGCAGGTGAGCCTCTCTAGGACGGTGCCATGTCAGCCTCCTCTCCAAGCTCTACTCACACACTCTCCTGGCCTCTAGTTCAAAAAAGTCTTTCAAGAAGCACAGACAGTGGAATCCTACTTCTCCTGACCACTCTTCAAGATTCTAAGTTTGAACACCGTGTTTCTTTTTCCATATTCTTTCTATCTCTGCCGGGAAAACTTTTCAGATCCTCCTAGAGAAATTTTGTATGTCTCACCCTCACTTGGAAATAAGAAACAGCTAAGCAATTTCCACTGAATAAACAAGGTTCTTATTTCTAGCAGGATAAGAGCTAAGCCATCCAGGCTGACCTTCGCAAGGACCCAGTCATCTGTACTGCCTTTGGCGGCACCCCTGTGAGATGAACACATTTAACCTGGGGTTGAATCCCGGCTCTGCCACCGGTGAGCTGCATGACAGTTGATCTCTCTGAGCATCAAGTTCCACACTGGGGAAATGGGGTAATAATGTTCAAGCTTTGCCTGCCACGAGAACCCAGAGAAGTTAGTGTATGTCAGACCCCACAGTCTTCCTCAGGGAAGCCGGGTGTGCAGTTGTTACACACCCAGATTCTGGACCAGAACTCTACCTTTCAGTGACCTTGAACAACTTACTCATTCCCTGTGGGTCTGTTTCTTCATCTCTATAATGTCATAGTGATAGCACCTATCCCATTGGGCTGCTTTGAGAGTTAAACATGAGCAATTAGAGCTAAGCTGGACACCGGTGGATGCTGTGTTCTTAGCTATTATCATTCCAGCCCAGTGCTGACAGATGGTAAACGCTCGGAAAAGTTAGTTTCCTTCCTTCCCACATCGCTCTCACAGAGGCCTCACTGTTAGGTGGGGGCTTCCTGGAACTTCTCCAAAGTTGGAGGGTGGTGAGTTGGAAGTAGTTACACGACGACCAGCACTAGCTTCCTGCTCTGGCTCTCCACAAACAAAACCACAGACATTTGAGAACTAACACTCTCTGCTCATGTTCTCCTGTTGTGACTGAGTGTTGCCGCTGGGGCGGTTTATGGATTCCCATC
>PVKM010013615.1:0-30039 GCA_004027735.1 Carollia perspicillata
CTTTTGGTTTTCCGATCCCAGGACTCCCCCTTCTTCGCCTGAATTAGGAACAGCAGCGACAACAAAACACTGCTGTTAAATCTGTTTTCATGCTGATCAACGCACGTGAAGAGAAGCAGACCGTAGACTCTCGCACAGTCAAAGTTCATTTTCCTCCGGGCAGGTTCAGGAAGTCGTTTTCGGACACGTGGCTCTGATGTTCTGTTTTCAGTTTCCAAACTTAATTTTAGATTTCCACTGTGCAGTAAAATCGGAGAAGTCACTGAAGGATATTCACATTTTTTAAAAAAACCAACAGCCCTGGCTGGTGTGGCTCAGTGGACTGAGCACCGGCCTGCAAACCAAAGGGTCCCCGGTTCGATTCCCAGTCAGGGCACATGCCTGGGTTGTAGGCCGGGTCCCCAGTAGGGGACGTGCTAGAGGCAACCACACATTGATGTTTCTCTCCCTCTCTTTCTCCCTCCCTTCCTCTCTGTCTAAAAATAAATAAATAAAATGTTTAGAAATATGTAAAACACAAACGAAAGACCTCCCAGTGTAACCATGGACTGGTAATAAGACGCCCGGGGCCCTTCAGTGTGGTGTTGGGATTGTGCAGTGTGTCGGCTCCGAGGACCCACTTGGAGGCCTTGAGTTTGCACATGAAATTAAACGAGAACCTTTGCGAGAGCCAAATCGGTTTTTTCCCCCTTAGCAAAGCACTCCGTCCTCATTCAAAGAGAAAAAAGAAGCCCCGGCGTCCTGCACGAACGCCTCAGAGCTTCTGGAACTCCTAATAGCTCACATAAAACATCGCAGCAAATAAGATGTACACGGATAAGAAGCAGATGTGTCAGCCTGCTCTTGGAGTATTTATAACCTTTAAAGTCGGGAAGGCCGGGAGGGAGGATGAATCGGTCGGGACTGCACGGCAGTAGCGAGCTGCCCCAGCGTTTCTCTCCCGCCGCGCACGGGAGAGCCGCTGCCGGAGGTCCCGGGGCTCGAGTCTGCCCCGGCGTGTCTCCTGCCCAGCAGTGTCAGCTGGCTTAGAGGACAGATTCCGCGGTCACCATAACGTGTTCTGTGGAAGCGTGTCTTCCTGGAGCAGCAGTGTTCACGTCTGCTCTGGTGGGCGCCCCACGGGGCTGCATTCTGCTTCTGTCCACCTGGCAGGCGACGCAGAACCACCCGACGTCCGCGGTGGCACCCCTGCCACTGCGTCCCGAAGAGGAGGGGAAGGAATTACAGTGCTTTTTAGCTGTTCCCTGCTCGTGCCAACTGTTGAATTCGGTTACGATGCTGTGACTCTTGTATGAGAATGTGAGTTCAGAAACTAGTTGTGTGTATCCAAGGCCGGAGCTGAAAAGGGGTTACATTTGGAGTCGGCGCCATTGCTCCCCGGGGCGTTTCTGGGCCGCTGGGCTTGCCCAGGCCAGAGGGCTCTCACGCTGGATGGTGGTGGTGCTCGATCATGAACCCCGAGATTCCCCAACACACACGAGCAGTCAGAAGTGCAGACACCCCTGGGGGTGCAGATGCTGAGGGGGGCCCAGGGGTCCCACCAGGGTCTTCAACCCAGGCTCTGCTTCCCGCCCCCCTCCCTGAAATCCATGGGGTTGAAACAGCCCAGACCGAGCGAACGTGGGGAGTGGCAGGCAGGCCACCCAGACACCCTCTGCTGAACCGATTCTCCTAAAAAGCAGCAAGTGCAGAAACAGGACCGCACCTGCCGAGGACAGACCCCCCAGAGGGAGCACAGTGGTCCTCTGCGTCCTCCTGGGGGTGGCAGCCGGGGGGGAGATGGACGCTGCAGGACGGGGTCCTGGAAGGGGAACGCGCCCCCACAGGCTCAGGTTGTCACAGACACTTGCTCGTCTGTCTGCTCCTCTCGGGACCCTGAGTCTCGCCTCCCAGCCGTTCACCGGCCGCCTGGGGGCCACATCCCCTCCTGCTAAAACGCCGTGGTTGGGGCCGCGTGCCTGAGACTCACAAAACACGTGGGCCAAGTACAATTTAGTAAGAAATGTTAAAAAGGAGACTAGAGACCAATCACTTTGTGAGCACACATGCCAAGATCCTGAATAAAACATTAGCAAAAGTGAAGAAAATAGATAGTCTTTTACCTCTGAATTCCGAATTCTTTTACCTCCGAATTCCAAGCCACCTTGGGAGTCTCACGCCCCCGGGCAGCGGCCGAGCCGGCACCAGGAGCCCGAGCCTCGAACCCCCGTTTCCTCTCATTTCCTCTCCATGTGGGGTCTCAGCTGAGCATCGTGAAGGGTGGGGGGCAGCAGGGCCTGGAGGGACCACCGGCCACACTGCCTCCTGCCACACCAGCAAGGGCCAACCCAGTGAGTCACTCTCAGTGACGTCACTGGAGCCCCGTCCTCCCTTTTCAACTCGGCTCACGGCCATCGTGCCGTGACACCGGGGCTGGTCTGAGTCTCGATCGCTGAGAACAAGAGGTGCCTCTCTGAGCAACTCACTGCTCAGGACGGGCCTCCGGCCTCTCCGAACCTCCCTGCCCGGCTGCCCAGGTGGCCCAGACGGCTGCTCTCAGGGCCCCCACCCGACACCCTGCACACCTTGTCACTTGTGCCCTGACCGTGAGGTTGGCCTGTGATTGAACTCTTCCCCGGATGGACCACCGAGCTTCCTGTGCGGCCCGCCCCCACTTGTCCTTGTCGGAAGAAGCCAGGTGCAGACCTCTCTCTAAACTTACGTGGGCCCAATCTAGTGGCCGCCGGTACCCAATCATCCCGACTTGTCTGTCTGTCTCTCGCTGTCCCGCTCTCCTTCATCACGCCGGATCCTCCGGTCCCAACGTCTTGACCCTGTCAGTGCACAGGGGCTGCGTGGTGTCCAAGGTCGCGTTGCTCAGTGACATTTGCTGAACGGCGGGAGGCGGGGAGCTTCTCGTCCCTGTTTTTGGGCGGCGCGAGCCCGGGGCTATGTGTTCCCTGTGTGTTCCCTGGGCACAGACGGAGCAGCCATGTTGGCCCTGAGGACTCCCAGCCCCAGTTCACGGTCAACCGCTTCCCCTTTTCTCTCGTCTGCCAGGTGGTGTGTGTTAGAGCAGGGGTGTCCCACTGTGGCCCAGGACGGCCATGAACTCGGCCCAACACAAACTCGTCAGTTTACTTAAAACATAACGAGACCTGTTTGCTTTCTTTAGTGTCTGTGTGTCGAACTGCTGGCCCAGAGACCCAGAGGCCGGACGCCCTGTTTCTGAGTGGCTGTCTGCCACTGCACGTTGGGGTGCAGAGTGGAACCCCCTCTGAGTTTGTTTTCATCGCCAAGTGCACTGGCGTAGGGTGTTTGTCCTGTGCATCTGGACCGAACTGATGAAGAGTCAGGGATTGAGACGTAGCTCTGAGAAACAAATGCATAAACTCTCTCTGCGATGACAGGTGACACTGAGTCCCTGACGCACCAGTGCACGGCCGAGGGACTCCCGTGTTTCCCCTTCTCTACCAGCTTCTCAACCGCGCACTAGACGCTAAGATTCGGGGGCCCGGAGAGTCTCGGCAGGATTTCCAGGACCCGAGGAGAACGCTTTTGCCGCCGTCCCTGGAGCATGCAGGCCAGGTGGCATGGCCTTCGTGACCAAGGAGATGTCAGGCCCAGAGCAACTCCCGACCCCTAAGTGCGCATAAGCGTGTGCGGCCGTTGTGGGGTCTCCCGGCTGCGCAACTGCAACCGGCCCCCAGGGGCCACGTCAGCCGCTCGGCAGCCCCTGTGCCTCCTGGCGGGGGGACCAGAAGCCCCCGCGGCGCATCGGCAGGCTGGGGTGCCCACCAAGCAGCCTGCAGTTCACCAAGCAGTCAGACTGTCGCCATCCCTGCCGAGAGCCCTGTGGATTTTAGACTGCCCCGCCCCTTTGACGCCATCTTCCCACGGGAGGGCTGTTGGCCCTCTGACGTGCGGCCTGGCTAGGAGCCGCTGCCCCAGGCCCGAGACCGGCGGGCACGCAGCAGCCCCTGCTCTCCCTCCAGATCACACCGGGCTGCGGCGGGCAGGTGACGGGGGCGCACGGGTTCCCGAGCCACCCCGAGACGCGTCCGCACTCCAGGCTGTTTGCCACTGCGGGTCATTGCGGATGATGCGGGGGGGACAGGGGGCTCCTCAGTTTGGCTTTGGGGGTGAACACTCAGCCCCCAGGGAGTCGGTGTTGGCTTGACTGACAGGGACTGTGAACCTCATACAAGTCGGGGTTTCTCAGTTTCTCCTCTCTGTGTTTTGGGGGAACAAGAAGCTCTTGGGTCGGTCCCATCATTTCGGTACAATCACAGGCCTATTTCGTCAAAGGGTCAGTTGACATCAATTTAAATGAACTGGAGGTGGCCCTGAGGCCCCAGGACCTTACCTCGGAGGCTGGTTGGTGGCCCATGGGTGGGTCTGTGTTCTGCACCCAGGAGCACGGAACACAGACTGGTGGGAAGCGTGTGTTCCGAGGGGAGAAGCCGAGCGGCTTTATCGGGAGGCGTGCGGGGCAGACGTGAGCACAGCAGGTCACACAGCCCCGACTGACCTCATGTTTCTGGAGTCCCAGAATTAGCAGAGCTGCCCGCAGATGAAAAGCTGGACCCCTGAACACGGGGTAGATTCTCGCGTGCCTGTCCGCACCCATCAGGGGCCGTGGGCAGCCACGGAGAAGGCCTCGCTTTGAGCACGTGTCCTCAAATCTCTCAGGTCGGCAGCTGAGAGGTGACCGGCCACATCAGCAGCGCGGACCTACAGCTCCCACGTCCGTCAGGGGCCGGAGAACACGTCTCGGCTGTGGGTGCCGCTTGGACAGACAGCGCGGCGCTCCCCTAGCGGCTGGGCGCCAAACGGTTTTCAAGGGTGCCAGGCGGCTGTCGGGGGCCCGGACGGCCCGCCCTGCCCGGCCCGGCCACCGCGGAGGGCCAGCTCTGTGAACAGAAGTGGGCGCGGGGTGCTCCGGGCTTGTCTGAGAACCGAGTGCTTGGCCGACACTCGGCTCCCGTCGCCTCTTCCCCAGAGGGGGACCCACCCCAGCCCCTGGGCCGTCCTGGGTGCCGGGGCCCTGGAGAGAAGTGGAGAAATAATGTGTGTTTTTCTTTGCCTTACAAATTCCGTGGAAATAAGTGGAACCCTCAAGGGTATTTTCTTGGGAAAGGGGTTCGAGAGCCTCCCATGGGCTGTGGTGTGCCGCCTGCCGGAAGAGGACAGGCTGCCGAGACAGGTGCCCACCCGTGGCGGGGACGGGCCGGTCGCTGCTCTGCTGCTGCCGCCGCCGCCGCCGGGGCCGCATCTGCCACCTGGACCTCGTTCTCGTTACCGAAGTGGCACGTTCCTGACTGCTGAGCACGAGAGATTTTCAAACACCCCTCGTTCTGGTCCAGGGGCGGCCATCAGCGCACCCAGGCCCCAGGGCGGCGTGGGCGGCAGAAGGGGAAGGTGTCCCTGTGTGTCATCTGCTTGCAGCCCCAGCAGAGTGACACTCGTGAAGCGTTTCTCTCTGGGCCGCCGTCCGTGGGCGGGTTCCGTGGGTGCAGTGAGTGTGGACCGCACCGCTGCCCGGCCGGGCCTGTGGCTCGGGGAGGACCCGCCCCCGGGGGCCTTGGCTGAGAACAATGGCCAGGGCCGGCCCACGGCGGGGGGCGTGTTTGTCTGAGCGGAGGGGCCGGTCAGTGCTGAGAACAGCCGAGCACAGGAACGTCAGGCCCCCGCCCAGGGCCACGTCCACGGAGCCTCCAGAGAACAAGCCTGTGAAGCTTGGTGGCCTCGGGGCCACAACGCCCGGCCAGCTATCTCTGGACTCAGCGTGCTCAGAGATCGGGCTCAGGCTGCCGAGCCCCAGCGCCACCGACTTGGCTCCCTGCCAGGCAGGCCAGCAGGAGGGCGCGTGTAAACACGATGGCAGCGTGAGGCCCTCCAAGAACAGAGGCGGGAGGCGTCCAGAGGAGCAGGGTTCTGGCGCCTGGGTCCCCAGCGAGGTCGTCGAGGTGCAGTTTTGTTTTATTCTGTGACTCTCCTCGGATGAAGGGGAAGCCCAGCTGGTGGGTTCTCGCCGCCAGCACACGCTCCAGGCCGACAGGGAGAACTGTGTGCTCCATCCACATGACGGACGGATGGCCTGCCCACCGTGGCCAGAGCTAGAGAAGGCGCAGAGGTGCCGGGAGAGGACATGCTGCAGCTCTGCTAAAAAGCAGCTCGGCAGCCCGAAGGGCACCCAAGGGACCTTTTGGAGTTTTCTCCTAAGTAATCCGTCGGAAGTCCCCGAACCGCAAGGGCGACGCTGTTTGCTGAAGCGTGGTCTGCAATGACCAGCACTGCCGCCCCCCAAACTGGGACACGGAGCCCCTGCCTCGTCTTGAGCTGTGCGCACGGGAGTCCCGCCCGGCCGGCCACAGGGCTGGGCACGTGCCCTTTTCTACGCATCTGGGGCACGAAGCACCGACACACACGTGTGCTGCGAGTGCAAGTCCATGCTCGTCGTCCGCAGACTTTTTCCGAGGTGGTGGGTGTCCTCTTGGTGCGATTTCCTGGGAGGATTGTGAGACTGGTTTTGTCTTCTGTGTGTGAAGACAGAGCTCTGACCCGTGCTCTTTGCCTCTGGGAGGACGTGGGAGAAGCTCTCCAGATTTCTCACATTAAAAACAGAAATCTTTCTGCCCCCGCCCCCCCTCAGTGCCCAGGGGCTGGTGACAGCTCCTCTTGGGAGTCGTGGGTGCCGCACAGTGAGACTCGGGACCCCGGGCCCTTCACTGCAGACCAAGTTTACACGCAGGACAATGGGGCCATTTGTGAAACAACACAATTCATGAAACAACAATGGCTCCTCGAAAACTAAGCTTTGCCAGCGCCGTGGAGGAAATGACCTCAGTCAGCCTGAACGTCAGGCTCTGCGGTGCGGAGCCCACGAGGACCTGCGCCCCCCTCCCCCCGGCACCGTGGCAGAGCGCGCCGTCCTGGAGTCACCTTCGGAGCGGGGCCGGGGCGCGGCGGGGTCCCAGCGGTGACCGAAAGTGAAGAACCACCTTTTAATCGTCTCCAGGCCACGTCGTTATTCTGATGGTGCAAAGAGATTGGTAAGGATGGCTCACGGGCTGTCTGAGAATGCCACCCATCTGGGACGTGAATGATTTCAAAATGCACAATTTTTTAACAGGAAAGAGAGAATTCAGCACTGCTAAACTTGAAACTAATAAAAAAAGTGCTTCTGGAGAACTGCTTTTTTACGTAAGGGGTGCATAGTCCAGATTGTGGGAGGCATTGGTAGGGACGTCTGAGCTCCACGCAGGGACACGAGCTCAAGGGGAAAAGCGTGTTTTGGGCGGAAAGAGCTTTGTCGTAAAACATCGAGGTGGATGCCCACCGATGGAAGGGACGAATGCTCTAACCAGGGACGGGGGGCTGGGAGGCGCAGGGAGCGTCAGGCGCCAGTGCAGGGGGCTGGCAGACGTGTGCGTGGGGCCCTGCACCGCGGCTGGAAGCTGAGGGCCCCTCTGTGCCCCCACACGTCAGGGTTTTGCTGCGCTTGGAGCAGCCCCAGGAGCCCCCAGGACGTCGGGGCCATAACTCATGTCTGCAAGTAGGGACGGAACGTCAGGTTCGCCAGCCCGAGCTCTGCCAGGGGTCTCAGGGCCCAGTCCCCAGATCCAGCAGCTCAGCCGTGACCTCAGCCGGGACGTGTGGACATGGCCACATCTGGGGTGTGAGGTCTGAACACGCCTAAAAATGATACAGCGTGGGCCATGACCACCACCCCATGGAGCCCCAGGCCACAGGACCGACACAAAGGAGTGAACGGGGCCGGGAGCTCAAGAGTCACAGGGCCACACCCACATCTTCGGTCACGGCGCACGCTCTCCGCCGGCTGCCTTCAACTGCCCGCAGCATCTCCAGAGGCGGCGCTGGGCCCAAGGCGGCTTTCACGCTTGGGTGTAGGCCGGACACACACAGGCCCCCGGTGACGGGGAGGCACGGCATCGGCCACCCGAGTTCGAGTTACTGTTCCTCACACGACGATTTGCCTTCAAAAGGATTCGTTAGGTGAACGGAGCAGAAACAGCTTTCCCTGGGCTCTGCCCCACCCACAGAATTAGAAGTAGCCGCTTGCTTTGACGTCAGGGACCTTTGCCGGCGTGTCTGGTAGCAGCCACACAGAGCGCAGCGCTGAACCGGAATCAGGCCGGGCCTGTTCAGACCTGATGCCCTTGGAGGGCCAGCCCATCCCCAGGGAGGCCGCGACACCTCCGCACGGGGGGCCGGGCGCACACCTGCCCGGCCTTCCTCCCAGGGCCGACGTGAGGGCCCATCGAGGTGCCTGCACGCCTGGCATCCAATCACAGCCGTGCCAGGGCCGCCTTCCAAGGTCCGACAGCCCCACCCCCTCCAGCAAGCTGGCGTCTGTCTGTCTTTCCAGCGTTGAGGCTGAGAAGACCGTTCCCGCTTCAGCGGGGACCGGCCACCATGGCCGCCTCGGTGCGAGGACGGCCCCACGAGGCCCCACGAGGCTCCACGGCAGGAGCGGCGCGGCTTCTGAAAGCCTTTCCCGCCGCGCCGAAGCTTTAGTTCTGAAGAGAACCCCCTGCTTTGCCAACCAGGGAGACATGGAATCTGTTAGCACAGACAACAGAGGAGCTATTGTTTGCGAGTCTCCGCACCTAACTCTAGGGTTGTGAGGAGATGGAGGGAGACCCGGTTGCAGGTGACAGTCTCTGCCCCAGGAAGCGGTGGGCTGAGCAGCAGCAGACAGGAGAGCCAGACGTGGGGGGCGGCTGGGGTCCTGGGAGTCCCCGGGTGTGGTCTTCCCCGCCCTTCACCTTTGATTGCCAGCCCGGGCGGGGCCAGGTGCATTCCCGGGGTGCAGGCAAGGACGGTGGAGACTCAAACACTGGGGGGGGGGCGAGGACCACTCTTCTCCAGTCAGAGGAGCACGGAGAGATGTTGGAGGAAGAGGTGATTCATTCACACGCCTTCCACTGAAATTCTTCCAAGTCCAAGAGGGCCTGGTCGAAACAGGCCATGTGGCTGTCCGGGCCGACGTCTCTGCCACGCAGCTGGCCCACTCTGGCCCTGGGAGGCGGTCCACGCGTTTTCCATTCCTCTCCCATCACCCTGGACCCTGCGCGCTCGATCTGAGGGACACGGGAGGCCCGCGGTGGTCAGGCCGAGTCCCCAGGGGACAGAGAACAACGGGTAGGGGGTGGGAGTCTCCCCGCAGTAGGTGAGCTGGAAAAGGTGGACGTGCACAGGCAGGGCTGGCATTCGGTTCCCGCCGACCTCAGAGGTGAAAGGCCTCCGCGGGGTTAACTCTCTAACTTGGAGATACTTCCTCACAAGACTCCGAGAATTTCTTTCCCTGTGATGTTAGCAGAGACCATGTGTTTTTGTCTTGCCCCTCTTTTGGGCCTGTGTCCAGAAGACAGATGACCTATCTCCTTCAGGTCAGACCAGACCCCGTTCTGCTCGGCTGGGATGCGCGTTTCATCGGTTCTGCCCCGGGTTCTGTCCTGAGGGTCCCGGCCGGGCAGCGGGCAGTCCCGCGGAGGCTGCTTTCCCTGCCGGAAGTGGGCCCTCCCGGGGAGAGTGGAGGGAGGGGCCTGTCTCGCCGGCTCAGTGGGTTGTCAACAGCTTTGGGGTATTATTTCAGGAGGAATGACTGGACTGAAAGGTGAGAGATTACCATCCAGAGCGGCGATAAAAGTAATAATGGGAATTAGTGCACTAAAGACATACACACAGAGGAGATGAGAACAAGTGCCTTTAACGACCTGGTGACAGCACCGCAAATGAAGCAAAAGACGTAAGTGAAACGGCTTTTTACTTCTTCTTCGCCGTGGCCGGCCTGCTATGGGGGGGCCCCACCCCTGCGGGAGGGCAGCGACCTCGGCCTCCCGTGACCCCGTGACCCGGGGACGGGGTGGCTCGGTGGTTCCTCCAGCCCTTTGGGACGTTCAGGCCCGACCTCGGCGCTCACTGCGGGGGACAAACAGCAGCCTGGTGGGGCCCACAGCGTGAACCTCCGTGTCGCCAGCCGCCCAGGAGACGAGGGCGCCCGCACAGCGAGCTCTCCAACCCTCTCCTCAGGGGAAAGGGTCGCAGGTCAGCCCGGGCTCTGTGGGCGCTGCTGCGGCCCGCGCACCGTGCCGGTCGCCTCCTCTCTGAGATGCTTCTGATTAGCCTGAGCTTGGGAAATGCGGACGGATGGGCAGGGGGCGTGGGGGGCCGAGGTGTCCCCGTTCTCGAGCAGAAGCTGCCCCGTGGAGACACCCTCGGTGATGAGGACCGTGGGCTAACAGTAGTGGGTGTTCGCCACAGATCGGGGCGTGCGTGCACTGGAGTCTGCATGTGTGTGTGTCACCCCATCACCCCAGGGACCCAGTGCTCCCGGGACGCCGCCCCAGGAAGTGGGGCAGCCTGGGGGTGTGGCTCTGGCAGCGCCCTGCGTCCTGTCAGCCTGTGTGTGACGGGCTGTCCCTGGAAGGGGGGACATGGGACTTGCACATGGCCCTCCCGGTCTCATCTTGCTCCAGAAAGGAACTAGACCCTATTTTCTTCTCGCAGCAGAACACCCAGGCGGGGGGACAACAGGCTGGCGGTGCTGCTGGGACGGGTACCCCGGCGGGTGCCAGCTGTCCTCACGAGCGGGAAGGGACGTGCTGGCTGAGGAAGCAGCGGTCAGTGTGTCCGCCGTGTTTACAAAAACACCCCGCTGAACGGTGGTCAGCAGGACCGGCGTCCCTGCCCCTGGAGGCCTCAGCCGGGAGACCCACTGGCTCCCCCTGCACAGCTCGGGGACCGACCTGTGACCGAAGGCCCGGCCACCGCATGGGGCTCGGGGACGCGCTCAGCGAGCTCTCGAAGGGAGCATGCCCTGGGTGTGTCTGTCCCCTCGAGAGGCCCCTGACCGCACTGTGAGTGGTCGGTCAGTGAGCGGAGGGCCGTGCCTGACCTGAGCGTCTCCCACGGTGGCCGAGTCCAGCCGCTCCGCAGGGCACAGCCGGGAGGGGTGGGGCTTCCGTGAGGGAGGGAGGCCAAGACCCGGGCTCGCGGGTCCCGGCGTCCGCCCTCAGTGTTGGCGGTGCCAGGCCTTCACCCGGCCCGCCAGGGCTGCTGTGGGCTCTGTCCCACGACAGGGTGGGTGCCCATGTGTGGGAGCTGCAGCTCAGCCAGAGGCGGGGGCTTTCGGGCCCTCGGCTCGTAGGCAATGAAGCCCAGACAGGCCCCGAGCTGCCCAATGCCCACTCCGCCCCAGTGACCCCAGCGTCCGGCACCACTGCAACGGCTGCCCTCTGCTCTCAGAGTCCGCTCGCTGTTGGCCACACCTGCCGAGCAGCCTCGGGAAACGACCGAAACAGAAACGGTTCCGTGTCCTGTGCTGTGGCCGTGGAAACCGGAAAAGCTGGCGTGTGCACTGCCTGTCACCACCAGAACCAGTAAGTAGAGACAAGGATTGAAATCTTTAATTTTTTAAAGATTTTATTTATTTAGTTTTAGAGAGAGAAGGGAGGGAGAAGAGAGGGAGAGAAACATCAGTGTGTGGTTGCCTCTGATGCGCCCCCGACTGGGGACCTGGGCTGCAACCCAGGCCCGTGTCCTGACTGGGAATCGAACCTGCGACCCTTTGGTTCTCAGGCTGCGCTCAATCCACTGAGCCACACCAGCCAGGGCTAGGACTGAAATCTTCACAGGTGCTTTATTCAGATGCCTGGGATCTGAGAAAACGGCAGGTTACGTGCCCTCAAAAACTGTCTCAACATCTCACCTCAAGCCGACCTTTCCATAGGGAGAAGAAGGGTGGGGAGGGGTTTGGGGAAAGGCAGGCGGGAGGTGAGCTGCAGCGGGCTTTTCCGAGGGCATCACCAGCCCTTCGTCGCCTCGGGCATCCCTCCCTGGAACATAATGTCTCGACACCATTTCCATCTGCCTCAGACCTCTGGGCACAAGGGTAGCCTGCTTGTCCACCTCCTGGAGTCACACAGTCATGCGTTCCAGTTCCCAGAGCAACAGCTTTCCACGCGCATCGGTCACTCATGCCTGTGAGCTGCGAGCAAAGCGAACACCTTTCACGCTCGGGTCCCCTGTCGCCCTGGCCGCAGACTCGAGGTTCCGGTCCCAGGAGCCTCCTCTCCCAGCAGCCTCACCGCCGACCACGCCCTGCCCTGCGTTTCCCTCCGGCACCTACTGCATTTGCATAATTACCTGGTGGCGTGTTTGTTTACCTTTCTGTCTCCTCCGTGACCACGCAGGTGCACAGGGGCTGCAGGGCATGGTGGGTGTTCAGCAAAGGCCCGGCCGGGGAACCAGCAAACTGCTGGGCCGCCTCCTCCTCAGGCCCCCAGCGGGGACGCGGACAAGTTTCACACCTGGTCGAACGCCTCGCTCTCCATTGGATCTCAAAGTAAAGCTGATTCCCGTCTCCCTCTGAGAGAGAGCAGAGACTCCGCACGGCAACACTGGGGTCCCAACGTCCACGCCCCCGTCGTCTGCGGACTATTTCCAACTGTAGACACTCTTCGCCTTCCAACTGGCTTTCGGTGTTTTGAAGGCAGATTTTATGAGGTCGCTTCCTTTCCTTGAACCCCCGCGTCCGTGCCATCGCCCCCTCCGTGGAGGTCAGCGCGTGGTTTGCTGAAGTCCAGGCCCCCCATCCAGGCCCCTCCCGCTGCCGAGGCGCCTTTGGCCCCAGCCTCAGACCGGGCGTGTTTTCCGTTTCTGCCCCTGGCGTGCCTGCTAACACCTCCCGCAGCGACCTGCAGCCCTGGGGGGTCTCGAGAGGCACAGCGTCCCCAATGAACGGCTGACAACCTCGGGGGTGATCTCAGAAAACTTCCCGGGGGACTCTCAGCTCTGGCTGCAGGCAAACGCCACTTGGGGGGCTTTCAAAGCCCTGGTGGCCAGCCCGAGGCAGACCCCGGCCACGCCCAGGCCTCAGGCCCCTCCAGGTGCCTGCCCTGGTGAGGTGCCCTGGCCTTGAGGGTCTGCACCTGTCACCTCCGGAGAACTGCTGTCTTCAGGTCTCGGCCCAGACAGGACTTTCTGAGGGGGCCCCAGAATCGGGGGCCCCTCCGGCACGCTCCCTCGTCGGCCTTGTGTGGTGGCAACCTGGCCGACTCCCCATTTCCTCCCCTCTGCTGCCACCCATAGGCAAGGCTCTCGGCATGTGGGCCCAGGAGCCTCGGGGCCCAGGACGGTGCCCGTCACACACGTGTGCATCCCTGCAGCGCGTCCTCGGTGCTGGGAGCTCCGTCGGGTGTCTGGCTTGCGGAGCCTCCAGTGCTCTCCCCAAAGGCTCCATCCTGCCTCCTTCCTCGAGACCGTGCAGCTGTGCCCCCGTCCCCCTCCCCTGCCCCCGTCCCTCTGCCTCAGAAGCTGGGACGGGCTGGGAGGTAGGCAGAGCCCTGCCCAGGTCCTGGCTCTGCAGGAAGCCCCCTGCCCGGGAAGGGCGTTGCCAACCCAGGGCCCTGTTCTCGGCCGGTTAGATCTCCGACTTAAAACAGAGAGAGAACGCCCGTGAGGCCAGTTTTCAGAACAGACCGGACACTCCTGCTGCAGTTGCAGTCCTCGCTGCGGCCTGGGCAGGCGTCCCCTGGAAGGTTCTATCTAGCCCACAAGCCGGGGACCGCCAGGCACAGGTGCCGCCGTCTGAGAGGGGAAAGGCCACACGGCGGGAAGACCCGGGGGAACGCGTCTCGTTAAAACTGTGTGCGTGCCCTTCCTCGGTCTCTGCTGTGTGATCCCAGCCAGTCGCCCACCCACCCTGCACCTTGGGCTCTGGGGCCCTGCACACGGGTGGCTCGGTCGAGGTTGCTGGCCTCCTGGGTCAGCCGAGTGACCACGAGGTCGACGGCACAGGGTGTCCTTGCCATCACTGCTGCTCTCGGCCGGGAGCAGAGGGCCCAGGGGGCGCGGCCTGCAGCGCTGAGTGGGCTCCAACAAAGGACGGGTGTCGCTGGGAATGAGTCCTCCGTTCTCGGAGGCAACCACGCGGGACCGCAGTGACCACGGGCACTTGCTGCCTTCCTCCCTCACTGCAGGGCAGCTCCAGGCTCCTGTCGGCGCCCCTCAAGGGCTCCCCGTGAGCAGCCACCCACGGCCCTCAGACCCTCCTCCCTGGAAACAGGCGTGAAGGTGGAGACGGGCCGAGTGGCCGCAGTCACACATTGGGTCCAGGGACAGGCAGGCGTCTTCAGGTCCTCACCTGAACCGTTGCCCCAGTGCCACCGGATTTCTCTCAGGGGACCCTTTTGTGAAAGTCACAGACCACTCACTAGGGGAATGCTGGGGTGGGAATAGAGCCCCTCAGAGCCGTGAAGATGTTAAGGTCTGTCGGCTGTGATCTTTGAAAGGATCTTCAGCTTCATGGATAATGAGTACTTTTGATGTCATTGAGAATGGTGTCCCTATGGCTCTTCAAGCCGAAAGCACCTGCTGAGGTGTGTTGGGGGAGGGGCGGTGGGGGAGGGGGCATTGCTGGGTTGGGACACCCACGTGGGAACCCAGGGGACTCAGGAAAATTGTCCCATCATGCACTTCCTGAGGCCAGGCTCCGTGGGGCCACGCATCCAGAATGCCTCCAAAGGGCTAGCAGGCTGGACACCGGACGTGCCCATCTCTCTGCCGCCTTCCGAGGCCTCTGGCCACTGCACAGTGAGAAACGTGCTTGACCCCAGGTCCTGCCCCCTCGACAGGGGGCGACCTCGGCGCAGATGCTGGCCGCGCCGGCCGTCCCTGCCAAGGGACGCCCCCAGCCTGCCGCCGGGAGCCGCAGGGGTGCTGTGCGGAGGCTCCTTCCCTGGCTGCCACCAGCACCGGCGTCTGCAGGCCTGAACCGCCGGCGGGGGTGGGATGCTCTTTCAAGAGGCCAGCTCTTTTTTTCCCCTTTTTCTTTTTATTTTTTCCATCAGTGTGCAAGGGGCTAATTAAAAAAATCCAGTGGCTCATCCTCACAGTTCACAGATGTGTCGTTTTCTTCCTCCACTTCACTAGAGAAAAAAAAACGGAGGCCCAGAATGGTTTGCTCAATTTGCAGCAAACACATCAGGAGATCAGAAGGGGCCCAAAAACACGAGCCAGCTCCACACACGGTCCTCAGAGGCACGGAAGCGTCCTTCCCAATGGAATCAAGGGTATTTGTGTCCCAGCGAGTCCTGGAAATGAAAGCAGGCAGCCCGGCAACTCGATCTCAGACCACACACCGGGCTGCGGCTCCCCAGGCCTGGCGTTGGGGGTGTTCCAGAACCAGAGCCGCTCACCTCCCTCCCCAGGCCCGGCCCGCAGAGGGTGTGAGCTGGGTGCGGCCATGCAGCCGGTGGCCTCTTCCTCCTCGGTTCGACCTCGGCGACCTCTGACTGTCCCGAGTCAGGATTTCCGAGAGCGGGCGTCAGCAGCACGGTCTCCCAAGGTTTCTATGTTGTTTGTGTAAAGTTTACGTGGACATTTTTGCGTTTGAGGGGCGTCAAACTCATGTTCACCGGGGGCCCCATCAGCCTTCCAAGGGGCGAACGTAACGTCAGGACTGTACAGGAGTGACTCCTCCTCAACCAGGGACAGGCAGCTCGGCGCTGCCGGGGGGCGGGAACCAGGGGCCGATTTGGCCGCGGGCCCCCCGTTGGCCTCCTGTGGGGTGAAGCCGATCCCCACTCTGACTCGACGTGAAAGGAGCGCCTTTCCAGGCTGCGCCGGACGTTTGGGCGCCCTCTCCCGAGCTCAGCAGCAGCTGCGCCAGCCTGGGGAAGCGCGGCCCGCTCTCGAGAGGCAAGGCGAGCAGTGCTGGGGAACCGTGGGCCCACGGAGGGTCTCCTCGGAACGGCAGGCGTGTCCGGGTGCCCACGTGCTTGCGCTCCCTTCAGAACAGCGTGTCCCTGCCTTCCCTGAGGTTCCCGGGGGCCCGGGGCCCCAAACACCATGAAAACACCCGCAATCGTCTGCGAAGCCCACCGAAGTGTCCTGATTTCTGCCCGCGTATCGGCCGTGTTGCTCCGTCCCCCGATTTCCCGCCACACTCGGAGTGTCTGGGTCGTGTCGTCTGCCACATCGGCCTTCAAGTTCGTTTAGAAACGTCTGTGGCTCCTTAATTTCCACTCCGCATCTTCCTCCTGAAGCCACAGGTGGGGCGGTTTCTCCTTGGCTCACGTTTAACGCAACAGAAAATGGAAATGACTCTCAGAACCGACAGAAAACAGCGGAGCCGGCACATGGGTAAGAAACACGCACGGCCGACGGGTTCCCAGGGAGGCGCCCGGGTCTGGTGTCACAGAGTCCAGGCGGAGCTGGTGACAGGACAGGAGGGAGCCGGGGCAGGCGGGCTGCGGTGGGGTTCGGGGCTTCGTAGCAGCACCCGCGGGCCCCGCGTCTGGGGCCTCACTTGTCTGCCTCCTAAACGGCGGGGTCCTCCACGGCTCCCGGTGTCCCACGCGGGTGCCCTCGTCCCTCGACAGAGATCCACACCCTCGGAACCAGACGCATCAGCTCGCGGCCACACGTCGCCCCTGTTTTCACTCGACCTGGTTTCCGCTTCCCCTCTGGGCAGCGCTCCCCCAGGAGGACCCCAGCCTGGGGCCCGAGCACGGGGTGGGCCAAGGGTCGGGTCCAGCCGCGTCCGTCCTTCCGTCCCATCGCCCCAGAAAACCCCGTTAATCTCCTCAGCCGCCGTAACGCAGCTGCAAGTCCTCCTCTCCGCGGCAAGGGCTGCGTTTCAGACGATGAAGGGGGAGAAGGCAGTTGTCTTCCTCATGGTGGCTTGTGATCAGTTTTCCCAATTCCTTTAAGAAATTAAGGATGGCCTCATGTCCGTTTGGAGCATGTAAGAGAAAGCGTAAAAATGCACCAAGTCCTGGAACAATTCTGTCGGCCTTTCCCCCGAATCCAGGGCCGGGGTGTTCCGGGGATGCCCTCAGACAAAGCTCCAGAAAAGGGCCTTTGGCAAGAGTAGTCCTTCTGCCCATCCTTAAAAAAAAAAGGAACCCTCGCACAGCCCCGATCCCCAGCGAGCACTGAGTTTGTGGTTTTTCTTTAGGGATCAGCGGGGTGGGGGGGGCGGCTAAGGTCTGAGAGGGACCCCCAGGAGCACTGTCCAGGAAAGGAGGCGCGGCCGGCGAGGCTGGACACCGAGGAGAGTCGGCCGGCCTTTCGGGCTGAAACAAGGTGCCGACCGGGAGGGGCGGTGCAGGGAGCTCCTGGGGCCCCGGGGGGCACCGTCCGCCCCATGCCACCGAGGAAACGGCAGCCAGTGGTACCCGTGGAAAGCACAAAACGAGTAATTAGGCCATTTTGGGTTAGCGAGTTAGTTTTCTTGTGGCTGCTCTGCCGCTTCTAGACAGCCGGAAAATAGCCAACTAATGTGCTTTGTATTAAGATGGAGGCTAGATGCGAAAAGAGTAAAAAGAAAACAAATGTTTGCCTGTTTTCCCAGGCGGGGCAGTGGAAAGCATGTCACCCAGACGGCAGCCTGCCAGCAGGAGAGCTCGGCCGACCAGGTGAAGAGCTCGGCGAGCGACCTCAGGCCGTTTCAACGGCAGCCTTCCCACCTGCGGGTGCTGTGTTCACGCGGGGCAGCTCAGGTGGAGTCCTGACAGTTAGCTCCTGCCCACGATTACGGTCTTCCTTCTTGTACAGCTTTGCTTTATTTACCTATTTTTTATCTCTGAGCAAATGCAACTCAGGGCCCAGCACAAACGCAGACCAAACAGGCTGAGGACTCTTCATCCAGAGCCACGTGCACGGAGGTCTTTATGGGTCTGCGGTGACCCCCAACACACAGCCCGAGTCCTCCTTTCTTCCTGTGCCCACCCCCAGCCCCCACCCCAGCACCACAGGGAGATAGGGGCCCCACCGCACGAAACAGGCCACCCCCCGCAGGCCAGGAGCCTGGGAGGGGTTTTCCTACCGACCTGCACGGGCAGGGGCAGGTCTGCTCAGGCACTAACGTGTGCGAGCCTTGCGGGTGCCACAGGAAGGAGCAGCAGCCAAGGTAAACTCCAGCTCCGTCCCTACCAGGAGGCATTTCCTGCAGCGGACGTGTCCCCAGAGGAGCTAGCAAAGCCCCGTGTGAGGAAGCCTGCCTTGCCTGCCGGAGAATTGGCAGCCTTGACACTTTCAATAGCTCGGGCTTAGTTGTGTGATAAAGGAGAAAACAGAAAGTGGTCAAATATTTATTCAGTTGCTTGAAGTGACTGTGTGTGGTGCTTGAAATAGAATTCACTTAAAAGATAAAAACTTGTTCCTGGTTTCCACCCCACACCTTCCCCTGCCCTGCTCGCGCTGGGGGCCTCAGGGCTCTGACGGGAAGGGGGTGCACTCGCCGCTGTGGAGCTGCTCCTGTGTGCTCCCCTCAACGCTTCGCTGCCCCGAGAACTTCCTTCAGGACGAAGTGGCCCTGAGTGAGTGGCCCTCCACCCCGGGTGGCGCAGAGCCGCAGCGAAACTCTCCTCGTGCGTGTGACTGTTTGCACTTATCGGAGTTGATCAGGGACCCAGATGAGCTGGTAGATTCTGACGCTCACTAAGACTTAAAGTGGCCAGTTACAATGTTTAGAAATGCCCGCGTCAGTACTTCCCGACCTCACCGCTGTCGAAGCCCTGGCTTTGACGATCCTCTCTGGTGGGGGCTGTCCTGGGCGTGGTGCCCGGTCTGAGTGCATGGAGGTGCCCTGTGCAGACGCGCAGGGTGGGCATCCACGGTGGACGACAGAAGGGGCTTGGCGGGGGCGCACTCACGGGACGACCTGGCCTCGGGTCCCTAACGCCCAGGCACGGGACTTCCCTGGTGAACGGTCAGCTTCGCCTGAAGCAAGCCCCGTGCCCTGATTCCGTGTGCTGAGGTGGACACACTTCCAAAACGCCCCTCTCCAGGCCCTCCTCCTAAAGCATGGGTGCTCACGGTCCTACCCGCCCTGCAGTCCAGCGCCCACTGAGCTTTCTCCCACCTCCGTGAAATCTCCCTCTGCGGCCCCTTAATCGGAATGCGTAGAGAACCACAGATGCCCACTCTGCAGAGCATCCCCCAACTCGCTGCCCGGCCAGTGTCCTTCGTTTGGTTCAAACTCATACAAAAAATGCCTGTAGGTCTGAACATTTCTTATGTGGTCCATGTGTACACATGTGGTCTGTGTGTGCTCACGTGGTCTGTGCACACTTACACGGGCAGCACACATGTGGTCTGTGTAGACATGTGGTTGGTAAATGCATGCATGGCATGTGGACCTATGTGGTCTGTGTGTACATGTATGGCGTGTGGTCCATGTATACATGTGTGGCCTGTGTAATGTGGCCCACGCATACGTATGTGATCTGTGTGTACCTAGGTGGCTCACATATACATATGTGGTCTGTGCGTGCACACATGGTCTGTGCATACGTGTGTGCTCTGTGCATGCGCACATGTCTGTGTGTACACCCGTGGTCTGTGCATACATGTGTGGTCTGTGCACACAGCAGCACCCTTGGAATGTGCTGCACAGCTGCCCTATCCCCTGCCTGTCCCCAAGTTGAGGCAGCTGAAACGTCTCCAGATGCCACGGGGCGCTGCCTCAGGCACAGAGCGGCCCGCGCCCAGCAGCACTGCTCTGCACCGTGGCAGCGGGCACCAGAGCTCACCTCGCAAGTCCACCGTCTTTCCGTCTTCAGTTTCTCCGCAGTAGCTTCTGGAACCCACCCCCCTCTGCCCCGCGTGCGGAATGACCGAGCCCGTGCCGACGAGCGACTCACTGTGGGGTCACGCCACAGGCTTACAGCCAATGAACTGCACGGACTCGCGTGGGTCTGATGGCCGCGCGGTGCTGCCAGGCCCCCCGCCTCGCCGTGTCGCCCAGCGGGGGACCCAAGCTGGGGCCACCGCCAGCTTCCCACGGGGCTCCCAGGGCTGCAGGCTCCAGCTGTAAGACCGGCCGCGGCGTGCTCCGGGCTTTCACTGGGGACCAGCTGCATTTTGGGGAGGCCACCAGCGGCAGCCCCTGCGCCTCCCGTCTCTGGGCCCGGCGTGTGGAACGCGCTGCGCGGAAGGGTCTGCTGTGCTGCGGCTCCGTCCGCGGCTCCGTCCGCGAGACCTCGCATTCCTCCAGCGCCCGCCGGACGCCAGCAGCTGGAGGTGCCCCGTCTCCCCCTTCCAGCCCCGCCATCTGGGGGCCACCCTCAACCGCCATTTGCACACAGAAAACACAAATCTTGTCCAAAATGTTCAAAATTATACCTGTGTTGAAAACTCCTTGTTTTATACATGGATTGTCAGAGGCAGTAACTGAAGTCTGAAATGTTAGGAGATTTTTCCAGCTCAACAACCCACACTCTGCTCACACTTAGTCTTTGGAATGTATCCCAGGTTGAGGGTAGATGAGTGGCACAGGAATCTATCTTTGTAATTGTCTTCATTTGCCCTGTTTTAAAAATAAAGGTATCCTCCCAGGTGTCCGTGAAGGGATAGGATGGGTGCAAACCAACATTTCTCTGAAACAATGAGCTAAGTAAACCTGGGATTAAAAACATTTTAAGCCCTGACCAGTGTGACTCAGTGGGTTGGGCATCGTCCTTTGAACCAAAAGGTCGCTGGTTCGATTCCCGGTCAGGGCGCAGGCCTGGGTTGTGGGCCAGGTCCCCTGTTTGGGGTGTGCAACAGGCAACCACACGTTTCTCTCCCTTTCTTCCTCCCTCCCTTCCCCCTCTCTAAAAGTAAGTAAATAAAATCTTTTAAAAAACACATTAATAATCCCCATCAAAACAATCCACAAACTGGCCAACCCGTGAGTGGGAACCCTGCTCCAGGAAGGAGGAGGCGGGGTCAGGGGCTTCCAGAAGAAACCACAACCCAGCGAAGATGAGTTCCCTGGGGCCCTGGGAATCGAGCTCGGAAGAGCCTGAAGCGAATGCCGCTCGAACCCAACTCCTGGTTCCTGCATGACCTCTTCGTACCTGCGCAGACAGGAAAAAGCTGTGACAAACTCATCGTTCCCACGGTAAGCCTCTCAAACGTATCTGCCGGTGACCATTCCCGCTGAAGACTTGACCCGTGCTCTGGAAGCAAGACCCCTCCCCGCAGCGAGAAGCCGGGCAGAGACCCGTCTGCAGGACGAGAGCGTCCTGGAACCCTCTGTGTCCGGGTCCCCAAAAGGTGTCACCTTTCACTTCAGGTGAGAACGAGCCATTGTTGCCATGGCTGCGTGACGTCTTCAAACATCCATGGACGAGCTGTGTCTGTCTGTCCTGGGTCTGTCTGACGCCAAACCCAGGCTGAGTGACAACCAGAGGAGCTTGGAAACGGGGGGGGCCCACGCCCAACTCACCGTCTGGACCCCTCGAGGAAACCTGCCGGGCCGTCTTCCCAGGTCACAGCATGGCCCCCGTCCCTGCCGCGCAGCGGGGCTTCCGGGCCACAGGGACTCTTCCGAGAGTCGACGCCGGATGCAGGCTGGGCGGGTCGGAGCCCCTCCAGCAGGGGTGTCCAGCCTTGGGGCGTCTCTGGGCCACACATTAAATACACAAACGCTGACAAAAACTAATGAGCAAAAGAAAAGGTTTTAAGTACACTTAAGATTTTGGGCTGGCCCATGTGCGGCTCGTGGGCTGCGGGTTGGACACCCGGGGAGTTCATACCCAGAGAAGCGGTCGTCTGTGCACATGACCGGACTTCATGTCACCTCTGCTGAGAGCAGAGCCTGTGGTGACAGCCTCCTGCAGGGCCATCCAGGAAGCCTGGGCACCATGAGATCCCACAAACACGGCCACTTCCTGTGGACACAGACGTGGGTATGTCCCTGCCCTACTGGGCACCTAGACTGGCCACCACCGAGCACAGCCGCACTGTCTGTGTGACCTCATCTCCACCCACCCGAAGCCTGTCTCCCACCAGCATCTTCTTCCTCCCTGAGGCCCTCACAGAGACCCTCAGACCTGGTGCCACGGCCCAGGCACCTTTTCCTCCCTCAGCCTGAACTCCCCTGTCCCTTGTCCTCACATTGGCAAAGCGCCAGTCACCGCTCATGTCCCAGCTCAGACACTCGCTCCCAGAAGCCTTGCTCCTTCACACAGCGACCCGCGTCCATGGCGCACCCTCAGCTCCCACCTGGTGGGCGAGCGGGCAGCCCCTCCTCTTCCTGCCGCTGCCCCTCGTCCACGCCGGTCTTTCCCAGCAGCATCCTGCTTCACTGCAGTGTCCACGGCGATGCCCCTCTTCCCTCCGGACGCAGAGCCCGGATGACCAGGGTCACATCTCACACCCCAAAGCCGGTCTGGAGCCCAGGGCCTCCCTCGGGCCATGTAGGCCAGATGCTCGCGCTGGTGCTTGTGTTTCCAGAGCCTAAAATAGGGAGCAACAGGTACAAGTAACAGGGGAAATGCTTTCGAAAGACTCCAATCCAAGTAACATTTAGAGATAAAAATTGTTTGTCAGCAAAAAGGATTTAGCCCGTAAATAGGATTTGCACCAGTTAAGGTCAGCATATGCTCAATTTCGTATTTCCATGAAAATTACTTTATTACATACCTTAGGGGCACTAAGAAGTGTTCATTGGTATGCTTGCAACCACAACATTTACTGAATGTTGGCATCGCCATCGAGAGCATGTGAAAATAAAATTGTGAGTCCAATATGCAATCTTGGATAGAGTGTGTATTTCACAGAGTAAAATAGGTTGAAATAGGACAATAGACTGAAAATGTCCTTGGATTCAGAGATGACTCTTTCCCCCGATATTATCTGCATCTTCAAACCCACTTCAGCAGTTCCCTGTACCAGTGGCCGTTTAAACTGATTAAACTTACGTAGCCCTTTCTTTTTCAATGGGCTTTGACTGACCTCCCGAAGCAGCTGCGTGTGTGAGGACACGAGGAAGCCCCGAGGCAGAAGAGCTGGGTGAGAAGTCGCAGCACCTGCGCCAGTGGGCGTGTTCGAGGGCCACCGGCAGCCCGGCGTCCCTGCTGATGACGGAGGGCCCTCCAGGCCAGAGTGGCTGGACGGGCCGAGACGCTGGACCAGCTTCAGCACCGGCCGTCGGCGGTGTCTGGGGTGGAATCAGCCGAGAGCGACTCTGTGGGAAACGGCGATTCGTGGGCATGGCTTTGCACAGCCGCGAAACCCACCCCAGGGAAGCTTTTGCTCTGCAGGTGTTCTGTTGCCTACAGACGCTGCACACACACACGGACAGGGTGGGCGATGAGGCTGCCTGCGGCTCACTGTCCTGCGGACGCCGGCACCCGCCCACCCCGGCAGGCTGCTCTCACGCCTGTCACCAGGCTCCTCGTTGTCCATTTACGTGACAGTCACGGCGAAGGAATGAAGGAATTCCTTGTTGGTGGAGACAAGACTTTTCCACAGGCCACTGCCTAGCCCTCAGTAAAACAAATGCTTGGATTGAAATAACGCTTCCTCGTGTCTTTTCAATTTTTAAAAAGCAGATGACGTTTTAGCAAGTGTTACAACAAACTGCGGCAAAGAGGAAACTATGTGGAAAAAGAAAAGAATGGAAGAGAAAAAAACGACCTCAGCTTCAGATTTCGATCACACCGCCATACTGTGCTTGTTCCACTGAGTTAAGCAGCTCTTCCCAGCAAGGCGGGAGTAAGGGGCCCTAAAGTCCGTAAGAGAGGCTTAGAAATAGCCTCATTTGCGAAGGAAGTTTTTGGCTTTATTCCAGCTCAGTTCATCTCGTCTGTACTTGGGGCTTTTTATAGCATCTTTGAGTGAAACAGGCTGACGAAGGTCTCGGGGAGACCCTCCATTGTGCCCGTCCCCGGTGAGGGCCCCAGGTCGCACTGCAGATGCGCGCGGGCCACGAGCATTCCAGCTGCCGGCTGTGCTTGGCCACCCACGGAATCCATGAGGACTCCTCGGGGACTCTTCTCCCGAGACGTCAGTCTGTGGGGTCATCCGGCCAGGGCCGGGCACGTCAGTCGTGTTAAGGGAAACGCAGCGTCCCGAGAGGTGGGCTTTGCCCTCGGTGACACAGGAGGACCTGCCATCTGTCCCACAGCGTTTGAAAGTAAGACACGTGGAATCCAAACTGAGGAGCCGCCAGACACAGTGCAAACCTCGAGCTAAGATACAGGCCGGAGATTCTTCACCGCGTAGGAAATGTGCTTTTCCTGCCTCTTCGCCAGGTCTTCCCATAAAGAGAAAAATTCCACCTGAAGCTTCAGGCAACACGAAGGACATCAAAGCTATTTCCACGAAAGGAAATGTGGGTCATCTCCTTCTGGCACCAACGGCCCCGTGAGGCCTCAGGAATCGGCCTTGAGTTTGGTGCCTGAACTTCCGGGAACGTGGGCTGAGGCCCCCACTCGACCCCCTGTGCCTCCAGGTCACGGGGAAGCACGCCTTCCCGACTCCCCGGGTCTCAGCTGGTCAGGCGGCTGCTAACGAGAACCAGCAGGTCCAAGACCGTGAGGGGCCGCTGCCGCACGCACGCACGCTGCCCGGGGCCGCCAAGGCGTCCTCCTGCAGGCTCGCCGCACTTCGTAATGAGAACTACCGGCGACCGAACTCGAGTTATGCCGACATCGCTTCCCTACTGCTGAGTAACAGATCAGTCCAAAACCGAGGGGCAGTACACATGTGTTGAGCTGGAGGCCTCCGGCGTGAGGCCCATGGGCCGGTCGGCAGGGCCTGGGTGTCGGGTGTGGGGCACCGGGCGGCTGAGCGGCTCACAGCGCAACAGCCGCCTCCTCCCGGCAGAGGCGGCCCACAGGGCCGGGCGAGGAGACACCGCAGTGCCTTTCGGGATCTAGTCTCGGCAGCCAGGGACCGTGACTTCCCCCATAGTTTACAGCTGTGAGTACAACTCACATGCAAGGGGTGGCGGGTTAGGCCCCCATTTTTAAGAAAAAACTATCAGAACATGTGTTGGCATGTTTAAAAACCACCACACACGCGAATTTATTTTGCAGAAACAAATGTTAGGTGCACAGGGCGACCCCAAACAGGCAGATGAAGAGAGTGCGGAATCAAGTGTGTGAAGTGTCTGGTATGTGAACCGTATCTCGGCAAGGCCGATAATGTTCCAGAATAAATAAATAAATGGGATGTTTCTTCACGAGAGGGAAAAGGACTCAGACTAAGACCTTCGGAGCCTGGGACGCACTGGGTGCTTTGCCCAGGACGGCTCACCTGCGGCTCGGAGCCAGCTTCAGGAGCAGGTGTGACCGGGAACCAGGGCGGCCTCACCGGTGAGTGACAGCCCGTGTCCGCTGACACCCCCTGACAGTGTGAGGCTGGTCCTGGCAGGAGTGTTCACACCCAGGAGGCTGCTCAGTTCTGCAAATCAGCAACCCTCTGCCCCCCAGAGAGCTGGTGGTTACGTATTTATGAGCCTGAGACTAGGTATGATGGGCCCTTATTTACCGATGAGAAGAATTAAGGAAGAAAGGCCTTAAAATTTGCTTTTAAAATTCTGTGACTATTTCTGCTTTCCCCAGGGGCCACAGGGCAGCCAGAAAGGCCAGGACTTTGAGCCAGCGTCCGCGGGTCTCACTGGCTCTGTTCCCAGGGTTCACACGGCCCCTCCTCGGGGTGAATCGTCCAGAGCCTTTTCCTCACCTCTGCTGCAGCGTCGGGGTCTTTGTGGCGATGAGAAAGACTAACCGTGACCGCCCAGCTGACTGTCCGTGATCAGGAAATCACCCTACTGAGCTTCAGGGACAGAACACAAAACGCCGGAAGTCAAAACCAGGAAGCGTTAGCTGCAGCTCAGTTCTCACTAGAAAAAATGGGCCGAGAAAAGGCCGAGAACAGGGCCTCCACACCTGCCAAACAGGACCTCACCCGACACTGGGCTCGGGGGCAGCGTGTGTCACCCCACCCCAGCCGGGGAACATGGCACCTCACCTCTAACTGGCATCTGCTCCTCAGATCAGTGTGTATTTCTCCACGCTTCAGCTAAACACCTGTACGATTAGTCCTCGTTTATACAGTGTGCCCAGTTTTGCACATTGAAAACATTCACGTGCCGTTTGCACGTGCGAAGTTGTGTGGGCGGCCACGTGACCGCAGACCCACGCATCCCCAGCCCCTGCTTTACACGTGGAGGACGGACAACGACAACATTGGCCTCAGCGTCGCAGGACTGGGTTCCCGCCGCGGCGCTAACAGCTCCCCAGGGACCGTGCGGCGGCCTGAGCGGCAGGTGCCGGACTGCGCACACGCGCACTGAGGCACGTGAGGTCTCCCCGCACCGCGCTGGAGACAGAACTGGGCCGCTCGGTTACCATGGAGACGGCGGGGAGGCAGCAGCTGCTAACTCGGATGCCAATCAGCAGCCAGTCCTTCTGCAAGCTACTAAGGTCTGTTGCCAGGGAAACGCGCAGACTTGGCTCAGGTTATCAAATGAGTTACAAACTGAATCCAAAAAGTCAGATTCTGCTGAATTTTATGGATCTGAAAGGCATTGCTTGTGGAGATGCATGCTGCTCTCAGGTCTCAGGACAGCCTCTGATTCTCCCTGTCTCTCCCTCCTCCTCTTCTTCCCTTTAAAATGTTCTGCAGGCCGAGACTGGGCCGCACACCTTAAAACGCTCATGTATGTTAGCAGCAAAAATAGAATAAAGCCATCCTTTCCCAAGTTCTTTTAACACGAGCAAGCACAAACAGTGTGGGTCACACCCACACAGCACGGTTGGTGCCGGGGCAGCTCCCTTCCACCAGCGACCACTGTCTGGCCGTGGGAGAGAGGCTCCGTGAATGGAGTTGGGCCCTAAGAAAAATTCGGGAGGCGTAGGGGTTAGGCACATCCTTCGGAGAAGAAAGCATCACAATGAACTCCGCGCTCCAGGCGGGATTCGCCCTGAAGCCAGGTCATCTTCCAGAGTCCCGGGGGCGGGGGGCGTGACATCGGAGCTGGTGGGTGAGAGCCCCTGTCCTGTCCAGCTGAGTCCGAGGCACAGCCTGGCGGCAGAGACAGGCTCCTGGGGCTGCAGGTGAGTGTCCCCGGACAGAGTCTCCACCCACGTCGGCGAGGCCTGCGGGACAACAACAGTCCTCGACCTGCGCCAGCACCGGGAGATGGGATCACGCCAGGCCCTCCTCTGTGAGGAAGGCCGTTCAAGTGCAGGCGCACTGAAGGCCTGTCTGGATCCAGGCTAATTTCAGGGCCAACCGAGCTAATTTAAACACATGCCCTCCAAATGCAAAAGGCACGCCCATCACCCTGTCCCCTCCCCTCTGAGAAGGTGCCGGCCTGTTCTGGTATCAGCATAATTAGCAACTATGTCACCCTGGCCCTGAGACAAACACTAATTAAAGAACATTTCATGCCAGTAAACACTTGCCTCTCCAACCAGCACTTTGAAAGGTGTTATCACCTGGTTCTATAAAAAGCAGGCTGGGCGGGGCGGCTGCTGGGACCTGCCAGGGCAAATATTTGGTTCTTTCCCATGCAACCCCTCGGCAAACACCGCTCACGGCCGCACAAAGCCCAGGACAGGAAGTGGGTTTCGGTGCGGAAAGCAGGGCCGTTTGCTTATCCCCACAGGTCGGGCAATTCTGTGTCCCCTGCTCACTGGCACCAGCCACAGCTGCCCATCCCAGGGGCACACAAACATTTCCCCGGCACGTTCTCCTCGCTGGGCTCCAGGGAGCTGAGGCCAGGTTCGTTCGCAGCTGTTTCAAGGGCAGACTTGAGATGATTCACGGGCCCCAAGGTATTTGCTCTTCGGAGGAGAAGGGCACGAGACCCACCTGGCCGGCCGAGCCTTCGCCCACGACCTCTCTGCTCGCTGGGCAAGCTTCCCGGTTGCAGCGCATTCGCCCTCCTGCCACCCGGAAGCCTTCACAAAACACCCCGAAAACAATATCCATTTCCCCGCTTCCTGTGGCACGAGCTTCCTCAGCGTGCTCTCAGGTTTCTTGAGAGCAGGAGGCGGCCGAGCAGAGGTTGGAAACAGCTCTTCGACGAGCTGGGCTGGATTTCTGAACGCCCTCCAAGCTCCGGCTCGGCCCCTGTTCTCTGCCTGGCCCTCTCCACGCTCGAGGGCGGCGGAGCAGCTGCAGGACGTCGGCTCACGGCCCCTCTTAGGAACCCTGCTGGGGGTGTCGTCTGGGCCCCCCCAGGGGAGTGTCCCCCCGCGTCACGGGGGGCCCTGGGCGCACCCTCAGCGCACTGGGGTCGAATCAGTGGAATCGCACGCCATTCACACGACCTTCCCTGTTGTTCCTTTGGTCGCGTTGTTGGGAGTCTGAATCGGGACCAGAGCATCTGTCTGATTAGGAAAAACCCACTTTTTGCCCTTCAGGTCTAGTTCACACACAACATCGGGTGAGTTTCGGGGTGCAGCACAGTGACCCGAAGTGGCCCCCGCACTAAGTCTAGTCGCCGTCTGTCCCCATTCACCGCTGTCACAGTGCCACTGCCTCTGGTCCCTCCACCCCTCCGAGCTGGTCACCACCATCAGTTGGATTCTTCCGAAGGAGAAGGGCTGACAGTCCGGGAGTGAGGACTGGGGCCGCCTTTCTTTAGAACCGTGGGAGTGACGCCCCCCGCACCCCGAAAGCTCTAACGGGGTGCAGCCGACAAATAGAACTGTAACCTGTTTACAGTCTACGACGCCGCGATTCCACACACGTCACACTGTGGAGGGCTCCTCCCGAGCTAACATTCACTTCATTTGGTTTTTTCCGGTTTGTCTTTTTTCTTTTTGTGTGAGAGCATTTAAGTTCCACTCTCTCCGAACAAATTTCAGTTTACGATCCGAGCTTTCCCTCACTAGACCCTCTGAACTTCTTCATTTTATAACTAAGATTTATACCCTTTCACCAACCCGTCCCCGTGGCCTTCCCTCCAGCCCTGGCCACAACTTCCACTTTTCTACTTCTCTTTCTATGAATTGACTTCTTTCTGCTTTGTTTTCTTCAAGATTTTTAGGTGAGGCCACACAAAGTTGTCTTTCTCTGGCACAACGCCTTCCCAATGTTGCAAACAGAGGAGCTCTCTCTGGTTGAGGCGGCATCCTCTCCACCCCCCGTCCTCCGTGGGCACTCGGGGGGTTCCCGTCCCTGAGCCGGTGCAAACCAGGCGGCAGAGGACACCAGGGAGCAGCCGTCGCCGGTGAATGCTCTCTAACCGTTTTCTTCTTTACACCCTGAATGCTCCCTTGCTACGATTTCCTATCACTGTCTCGGCAATAACAGACCTTGCGTGTGCAGGTGAGGGTTCCCAGTGTGTCCTTAAAATTAGTGTGAGGCATCTGTTGACCCTGGACCTTACGGTGCCGTGAAATAAATACGGAACCACACTGGCCACCCCCGTCTTCATGGTGCTCCTTGCGTCGGCGTGGCATTTTTTTTATTCGTGGCATTTTTTAAATTTTTTTGAGCTCTTCCGGTTTCAGAGCTGACCGTGGTTTCTCGGCATGCTGCTTCAGCTGTGTGGTAAGCGGGATAAGGGGGAACATGTGGGGTTTTGTGGAAAAGAATATTTTGTACTCAGTTTGGGGAACATTGCTTCATATAGCACAGGAATTTTCAACCTGCGCACCACAAAATTTTTTAAACATTAGTCAGGGCCACAGACCTCTTTTGCCTTAGACTGTCAATAAAACAACAGCAACAGCCAACAACACAACAGCTGTCTGGTGTGAATGCCGCGTCTCGAGCCATAAAGGTGTCGGTCAGGTGGCACGATCGGGGTGCATCTGATTGGGTAAACCTTGGTACCAGAAATCCTTACGTACAAGAGTAGTCATGTGATTTTTTAAAAAACTCACTTTGTAACAAAAGGGGCAGATACTTATTATTATCATTTTTTTTGTAAACCAATCAAAATTATATTTTTTTGTCAGATTAGCAAACATTTTTTTTTGATGTGCTGCAAAATTTTAGTAATTTGTTAATGTGTGCCATGAGATTTAACAAAGATTGAAAACTGCTGATATAAGCAGTTGACAAATGTTTTCTATAAAGGGCCACATAGAAAACATTTCAGACTTTGTGGGCCACACAGTCCCTGTTGCAACCGCACAACTCTGTCATGGTGGCATAAACATAGCCATAAAAATATTGCAGAAAGGGGCGGGGTCATCTTCCAATAAAATTTTACTTACAAAAATAGGCCACAGATCGGCCAGCTTGCCATTTCTTTTTGATACCATGCTTCCTGGACTTTGTGAAGCT